>JAPMOQ010023145.1:427641-457323 GCA_026543055.1 Argiope trifasciata
TTTTTTTCGTGCATTTAGTTATTTTATTCTGTTTGTGTTCAGCGTTGCTAATTAAATTTCTTGCTTTTTACATCATTGTATAAAACTTTTATGGCTCATAGATTTAAATTTCAAGTTTCTAAAACAATTCTCTACATCAATTTTACAGTTTTATCTCTTCACACTTCTATATTTTTAACGAATGAGATCTTTTAAAATATATATATATTATTCTTTTACCTTTTGATTGGCGCAGTATGGGCAAACTTGGCTCTTGCGCCCTAAAACTACACACAACAACAACCAACTATTTGCCGTTGACTATTTCCATGATTCTACCAGTGATCCATTTAGACTGCCGGCATTTTATAGCTCACGGAACCGGAAGGAGAATGCTCAGGAAAAATCCTACATTGGTTCATATTGGTTCTATCACTAAAATTCTGGAAGATTCCAGTATTATCTAATTTGTTGTTAAATTTGTGGTCTATATCCGATATTTTACATTCGAATAGCATCCAACAAAGCAGATCGTAAAATGGTCTTTAGAGTGCTTGAATTACAGTCGCTCAAAAAAATATATGAGCACCGGTACCCCTCCTGTTTTTAACAAAATCCCTATTTTCGACCAACATTTTCTCATGTGACGCCATATTGGTAAAAAAGGCTAAAGAAAAAAACACACCTTTCGTTTCAACGGCTTGTTACCGATGACACTTTGAGTTTAATAACGAAAACAAAAAAAAATTGTAATTACTAACCACATATGTTTTTGCCAACCTCGGTAGTTTTGCAACGACGAGTTAAAAAAAACTAAGATTTTCCAATCCATCATTGATAAATAAACCATCTATTTCTTTGTTTTTACACACTGAATTTAATGAAACAAAAAAGGAAAAAGATTGGACTGAATTCATTTAGAAAAAAGTCTATCTACAAAGGGCCCTAAAACTACAGAGATGTACGTAGGACCAGAATGTAATCAAATCTGTCGTGTGAAAAACATGCTCATAAAACTCAAACGACACTTCAATTATAAAAGGGGGGAGGATATAGTTTGGTTATCGAGGAACAAAAAAGGCAATTTAAATCACAATGTAGTAGATAAATTATTAAAATTCTTAGTCAAGTTTGTAAAAAAATTAATCGGTATTTCATCAAGTTCGTTAAATTAAAAGTTAAACTACAGTAAAGGTTTATGTTCTAAGTCGAGATTGAAATATCTCCTAAAAAATGAAACATTATTAAACTGTTTCTAAATGCATTTTATCAAGTTAGTAAAAAATTAGCAAAGTCTTTTTTTTCTTAGTTGAGATTGAAATATCTTTCTCCTAAAAAATCAAACATTATTAAAGTTTTTTTTTTCAAATTCGAGATCGAAATATCTCTCTCCTAAAAGCATTCGTCTTGAGATGTAGATTTGATATAGACTCGAGTTAAAATTCTGGAGGGTCTCGGGTTCGATACAAATACCAAAAACTGTAAATATCGAGCTAGATACTTGAAACTCTGGGTGTATGCACAACTTGACACTATATACCTCTCTAAAAAAATTCATCCAAAAATTTCCAAAAGTTTCAAAGTTATGGAATTTTTAAAGTTTTTTAACCGATCACTTAATGTCGAGTTATACAAGTTCCTGTTGGCTAAAACCCCATCGTGCTTGGTATCTAAACATTCGTCTCGAGATGGAGTTTTGATATAGACTAGATTTTAAACTTTAGATGAATTCTGGTTAGCTATAAATATCAAAAACAGTAAATATCGAGTTAAGACATTTGAAACTCGGTGGGTATACACAACTCGATACTATACACCACTCTCTGAAATTTCTTCAAAATATCTCCAATAGTTTCAGAGTTATGGAATTTCTAACCGATAGGTAAAGTCGAGTCATCCGAGTTTTAGTCGGTTGCAACCCCATCTTGTTGCATACCTACAGATTCGTCTCGAGGTGTAGATTTCATATAGACTCGAGTTTAAACTGTGGAAGAATTCAGGATTTCCATAAATACCAAAAACGGCACATTTTGACCTGGACATTTGAAAGTCCGGTGGTACATGCATTTCGTCAGTATATACTTGTCTGTAAAATTTCGTTAACTTGACAGGTTAAAAAAAACTTTAAATTTCAACGAAAAATCATCGAATCAAAATCCTCAAACTTTACTTACGACATCCTCAAAATGTAATGACCACATTCTCAAAATAATAATAATAAATAAATAAATAAAAATTTCCCAACATGGTTTTTTTCCCCCTTTTTTATCAAGATTAACGAGGGTATAAAAAGGGCTGACTTGGGTGAGAGATTTTCAGCTGCAAACATCTGCAATCTTCAGCTCCAATTTGAATAATCAACAAAAAATCTTCAACTTTGAAGTTAGGAAAATTTTCATCGCCAAATCCCCAATAGTTTTCAAGTTTGAACTTAGAAAAAAATTCCATCGAAAAATCTCTAATAATTTCTAAATTATGAACGATAGCAAAAGTTACATACCCAGTCGTACATCTAAAAAATTTGCAACTGGTTATAAATCTGTCATGATGGGTGTCTAAATATTCGTCTCGACTTGTAGATTCCATATAGACTGAAACTTTCAAATAAAGATGTATTAGGTGTGCTGTAAATATTGAAAAATCTGTAAATTAAGAACTAGACTTTTGAAAACTCGGTGGGCTGATACATTTCGGCACTTTGCAGATCTCTATAAAAATTTCATGGGAAAAAAAAATCTCCTATAGTATGGAAATTACGAACAATGGAAAGTTACGTATGTTGGAAAAAAAAAAAAATCCAAGTCCAAAAAATTTATTGTGTTGGGTATCGAAAGATTCGTCTCGATTTGTAAATTTCATATAGTTTCGAATTTGATCTCCAAGACGTCCCGGTTTCGATACAAATATTTTAAAAAAATTGTAAATTAAGAGCTAGACATTTCAAACTCGATGGGCAGATATATCTCGTCACTATATATCTCTGTCTCTCTGAAAAATTTCGTTGAAAGAAATCTATATTTATACTTATAATAAACCTCAATGTGTGTGTGTGTGTAAACTAAACTTAAATTGCAAAATTCTCAAAACATTAAAAGAGAGAGAGATAGTGAAAGCGAAAACTTCTTTTTTCCCAATAAAGATATATAACTTTATTTCCTAATAAATAGAAAACTGTAAAAACAAATGTTACGATTCCAAATGTTTATTTATTTTTAAAAATATATTTATATAAATTAATTTTATTAAACAACCATTTTGCACTATAAATAACATTAATAAAGTTTCAAAAATAAAAATTATAAAAGTGTTTTTTTTTTTGTTTTTTTTTTTTCAAAATTAATTATTCTACATTTGAAACTACAACAGTTTTAATATATTAATTTACACATTTGTTCAAATTGATAAGTATTATATAAGGACATAATTATATTTTTAATAATAATTGATTATATAAGTGAATTATATGAAGAATTATGACTGAATCAATTTTTAAGCTGTGAATTCCATTCAAACACAAATTATAATAATTATGAAACTGTGAATTCTATGTAAATACAAATTTTAGATTTTATCATTGAAGATAGGAATATAAATAAAATTAATGCATTTCGTCAAACTATACATGTATAAATTGGTCTTAAAATTCAAATTTGATAGTACATACTTTTTCAAGGCATAAATAACTGATATTAAAAGTGAGTGAAAAGTTTTTAATGCAATTTAATTTGAGATTTTTATACAAATTTTCAACATTCATTATACATTATAATCCACAAAAATATTAAAAGAGCACAAATTTATTAATTCTGAGTTTAGAAAATAACAGCTTTTTCTGTTAATGCTTATCAAAACAAATAATTTATAATTTAATATTTTTGCATCAGGAAGGTTATACAAATTTTTAATTTGATACACTGAAGCAGTTTTTATAAAGTATAAGAAATTTCTAAATGTTATGATGATGCATATTTCACATACATTTCCCAGCAACATTTTAAGGTATTAGTCATGTTCCATAATTTTTGCATAGTTTATATTTCAACTGAATAAAAAAGAAAAATCAATGGGACCTTTCTTTAAATTCATAAAACCAATTGTTTTTATACAATTAATCAAACAACTTTAAACAGTAATATTCTGAAAAATATTTTCAGATAATACGAAATGAAATTATTAACAGATATAACTGTTCTTTAGTGAATATGATATTGTTGGGGAAAAATGGATATAAAAGAAAAAAAATTCACTATTTAATAAACACAAAACTTTATTTAACAACACAAACTGTTTTGCCATTTAATTGCAATTAAATGATATAAAAGTTTGCACAAAACTGCTGCAATTAAATGCATGTTGGAACAATCAAATCTTTTCAGAATCCAAACAAAACGGACATGATACTACAGATTATCTACAATATTTATGTTTATTGCTATGAAAATAATTTATATAGCTACATCATGATATGAATATATATATACATAGCATATATCCTTATAAGAATATTAACATACATAGATATATTCTTTAGTAATTTTAATACTCGCCAACAATACTCTTTCAAATATATAAATAAATCATGATTACTTACAATTATTTAGTAATTAAAGCAATTAAGCTTATTTTTTATTTACTTTTGAACACAAATTTTTGCCCATACTTTTTTATGGGCAAAATTAATTAGAAATTAGATATTTATAAGCAAACACTCATTCTTATTCTCTGATGAAGATACATTTGTCTTCATCTGAGATGACAAATCTTTTCCTAATGGAAAGATTCCTTCTGTGACTAATTTTCTTAGAAATAATAACAACATGATTAGAAAAAAAGGATGCTGATGGCTAAATGATGATATTTTCAATGAAAGAGTGATGACTGATAACAAGCAAAGACTGGAAATTAAGGCTGAAATAATGAAAAATGAAATGAGAAAATAAAGAAATATTTTAAAATAACAAATTATGATAAAAATAGTCATTTCTAATATGCCACTTTTCTTAAATTAATAGTTATAGCCCTTCCACCTGATATCCATATAAAAATATTTTTAATATATTAATAAAAAATATGTAAGATTTTAAAACTTATAGAGAAAAAAACATACATTTCCATTAAAAAAAAGCAGAATTGAAAAAAAAATAACCTTTTATATTCATTAAATTAAGAGAAAATACTTTTTTTTAAACTAAACATTTGATAATATGATTAAGAATAAAAGGCTAAATTTATTACATAAGAAAAGGTTCTTTTGAGTTTGTAGTTTGTAAAATAGCTTATATATATATATATATATATTTATATATTTACTAGCCCCCTATGGTGACCAGCTGGTTTGTCATGATTAATGTGCTCTACAAGTTACATTTTTCAATTAAATACTTGCATACCTTACTCTCTTTATAACTTATCAGTCAAACATTTTTAAACTTCAAACTTCGATAGTCATGCAACTCGTATTATTATAGAAGCCTTTTGTTTATTGTACTATATATATCTCTCTGATTTGCAATCAGCTGTTGTGAAATTATGTGGAAAATATCATATCTCATATTTATTTCATGACGTTATACAACCATTTCGACACATGCTGAGAATCACCCTTTCCTCGGTTTAATTTGCAATAAGAGTTAATTTAATCATTCTGTTTGTGTTTTTGTCAAAGTGATGGCAAAGCACTGATACACTCTTAATGTGTCCTTGCAGATTAACTTCTACTTCCATTTTGTGAGAAATTAATATTTGGATAAAAAAAGTAAAAGTATTTTTTTAATTCATTAAAAATAGAAACTTAATTTATACATTAAAACATTATTATCAATGAAAAAAATAGCCCTTTTTAAGAGGATTTAAAAAACAGTTTTGTGATGTAATATTTTCGAAAATTATCTCAGAAAAATTCCAACTTAATTTTTAACTAATTAAACTTTAAAAAAAACTCTGTGTAGGTATACTTTTTCATCCGCCAAAATAAATATGTACATACCAAAGTGCAGTAGCTATAGATCATATGGTCTGGTATATTGAGCCATAACACACACTCATTCATTCATTCATTCATTCATTCAAATACATAAACAAATATTCATTTGATTATCAGCCTTGGAGTAATTAAGAACATTGATTGGCCTGAAATTGATTTTTTTCTTTAAGAAGGTAAATAGAATGATCTAAAAGAACACATTTTCACAATAATATTCTTTTATTTTTATAAATAAGTCAGTTTTAATAATTAATTTAGAAGATTGATTGATGTAACAACTTTTGTTTAAAATATTAGAAAAAATATTTTGTAAAATGTAGCTCACAGAGCAAAGTATGAAAAAATCAAAAACTTATTATTTGCCACTGTATTCTTTGGCATTTTTTTAAATCTTTAATTTGATGTAAAAATCATGCTTGCGCGATATTTTCGGAAGTTAATGCGGAAAAATGACAAAATTACATTTAATTTTTAATTAACTTAAATTCTAATTAAAAATTCGAAAAACATCGTTCCGAGGTTGCACATTCCTGGTGTCCAAGATATACACATGCCAAATTGATAGCTCTAGGTGAAACAGTCTGGTCTGTAGAGTGCAAACACACATTGAGATTTATTATAAGTATAGATAAGCAAAATAACAGAGGAGAAAAAAAATTCAACTGATAATTTCAAAATAGCATTTTAACTATAACAAATGAGTTAGGATCATATTTTTAAAAACTGATGCATTCATTAATCATTAAGAATCTACAATATAATAAATTTTTACACCTTTATGGTTAAAATAAATCAAATTCTATTTAAATGAATTAATAATAATAATAATAAATATCGAAAAATTTTCATTTTTTTCTCAATAACAATGTATATATTATTTACTGAAAAAACAATCCTTAAAATGAATTTTTGACAGTTAATCATTTAAAATTAATTGATAATGATTATAACTTTTCTAATATTAGTATTTAACAAAAATATTACTTAAAAATAATAAAGCAAATAAACTAGAACCTTTTCTTTTGCTGACAATCAAATGCTTCATTGAATATAGTATTTACTTATTAACACGAACACTATTACTTATTCTTTCTAATAATTTTAAACAAAATTAAACTCCTTGATAAAATATAAACATTGCAATAATAGAATTTTATATATCAGATATTGTTTTTCTAATTTTTTTTTTTTTTTTAATTCTATAAACTTTCAAAAATTCCAACCTTATCTTAGACTTACATAAATTTCAGATTGCTGACGTCATTCCCTTCTGTACTTTGCAAAAGGGGAAAACTATGGGAAAATTTTGTACTAATTTTAAATTGGAAATTTTCTTTTAAAATTGACACATTAAAACTTACCACTATATAAGAATCTAATGATGAATCATCAGCTATTAATATCAAATTGTTTTTGAGTTAGAAGTACCATAATCATAGCAGTCTGCATCATCTGCAATAAAAATGCAACATCAGTTTTTAAAAAATGCACTTAATTAATTTTTATTCCCATAAAATTTATATTTCTTTTCTAATATGTATGAATTTCAGCACTGAAATCAAACAAACACATAAAAATAATTATGAATATTGCTTAAATGATGCTAAAATGTAAGAAGAAATAATATTTATCATAAGAATCAATATCAATTTAATCAAATTACAAAAATTAAGATCAATATAGAAGAACATTTTTCTGCATTAAAATAGCTTCATTATTGCTTTTTTACCCCTAAACAACTCATATAAATTTTACAGAAAGATAAAAAATGTATTTTTTTAATGTCAGGATTGAATAATGAACTAATATCCTTATTAAATAAAGCTTTCATGCATTACTACTTTTGGGGGGCAAAATTAATTGGACAATCCAAATGTACACAAAACAAGCCAATGCACACACACACAAAAAAAAAGACTTGTGAAAATATCTAAGCTTTTATAAAAACTTCATACTTTTTTTGGACACTTGCTCACTATACTTTGGATTTTTAACTAACTATTGAATTTTAATAAAATGAATGAGCACTGAGTGAAAGTTATGAGCTTTCAAATAATCACAAATAATGATCATTTAACTTAATATGACATTATTTTAAAACATCAATCACAATTTTCTGAAAAAAAAAATGATCATAAGAGAGAATTTATTATTTATTATGAAGTTAATGTTTCATCATGATAATTAATAAAATGAGAAATGTTATATATTTTGCACTATATCATTTGATTACATATAATATTAACTTTAAATATAATAAGAAAAATCCTAAATGCACATTTTTAATCATGTTGAATGTTTTATTCAATAACATGTAGTATAATCAGGCTTTGTTAAAAAGTTCTCGTTATAGCAATATGTAAAAATGCACAGATAAGTTTAATTTGAAACCTGCAATATGACAACTTTCTTGAAGCTTGGTAGTTTTCATGCTCAAGCATCATTTTCCATTTTACTTTTTGTTTGAAACTTATCTTTTTACTTTCTATCTTCCAAATACCTGCATTTTTATGTTTCATTTGGATTCTGTTGGATATGGGGTTGAAGCAGCATAATGCGAAATACCATTCACTAATAATATTATTGGAAAAAAAAGGATATATAGATATTTATAAATTTTTAAGGTATGCATACATATTATCACCTCAATAATATTTTTTAAAAATAAAAATAAAGTTATAATTAATTATGGAATATATGCATTACATATTTTTTTAAGTTATATTGTAAAACTGTGTACAAAATATTTTTTCTTTAGAATTACAAGTATGTATTTTATGGCAAATGATACATGTGATGTACTATTCACTGGACAAATTGAACAGATTCTAATTTGTTAAATAACAATTTGAAACACATGGCATTAGAATATTTATTGTATGTATCATTTATAAAATGTAGTAACATGAAATACATATACAATTATTTTCATTAGAAAATGTAAATCTATTCTTAAATGATATTTACATTTAATTAATTTCAGATAAATTTCCAATGAAATAAAAAAAAAAATATTCACACATAATCATGCATTTTCTGTAACTTAAATATTCAGAATTAAAATTTATTAATTCCTATTACAAAACTGATGTCACAATTTTAAGAAAAGAATAAAGAACAAAGAGTTTTTTAAAATATATTGGAATTTAGATCATAGGCTAAAAAAGTTCTCGATAATCGAAAATTTCCACATTCCCCACTTTCTTACCTTTTCAAAAATGTAGAATATTAGATCAGTTGAATCCTACAATATGAATATTCCTTAAAATTACTGTCCTACTTTCCTTTCTTAAATAAAAAATATATAATCATCGGATATGTTTAGATTTCATTAGACAAGTAAGCATGAATTTGATTGGTTATACAAAAGATACAGTTTAATTCAGCTGAAAGAGGAAAATATTATCTATCTTAGTGATATAGCATTTGTATCAACCTATACATAAGAAATATTCAGCATGCATATCATTAAGTATTGTCAATAACCTGACAAAAAAAGTATAAATAATGTTGATCACATCTTTAAAAGTTGTTCAAAAAATAAATTGTTTTGACTGGTTGTAAGGAGATACCTTACTGTCCAAATATATATAGATATATATAGTTTGATTTTGAAAAGAAAACTCATCTTGTTAAAATTCCTCAGTTTCAATATTATTTGGCTTTATAACAGACTGAAAGTTAATTTTTTTAAATTGTACTTACTTTTCTTCTTAATATCCTTGATCGATTCAGGACTAATTTAATTTTTTGCTGATTAACTGAAAAACGCTTGAATGAAAGTAACAACTGCAGCATTATTTTTTTCCTTTCTGTTGCTTTCTTTTGTTTGCAAATTTCATCGATCTTCTCATGAAACTCTTGGAGTGGATCAGATCCCTTATTTAATGTAGATTTGAAAAGATTATTCTACAAATAAGAGGAGGAAAAAAAAAGGATAAAGCATTTCTAAATTTATACATTAACAATATAATTAAAAATTTGTACATATGTGTCAAAAGTTATGCATAAATGAAAACTGTCACTAACATATTATGCAATTAAAAGATATATGACAGATTTTCATTGCTTAACAAATTAAAATAAACCATTGTTTTATTAAATCATTTAGAGTAAGTCATCTTTCATGTTTTAAGGAAAATCTTGGCATTTTTATATTTATTTTGGTTAGGTATTGCCTTGGTTACTTTATGTAATATCTATGATAAAATTAAGTTATTAATGTATATTTTATTTCAGTCAATAAAAGTGATAAGTTCAGTCAGTAAATTATGAAGCTTAAATTTCACACAATCCTTTTGTCCTAAGGAATCATATTCTACGAAATGCTCATGACACTACAAATATAAATTAAATAAACAAACATTTCTATATTCTGCGATCAAATCTCACCTATTTATGAAATTTTTATGCATTAATTTTAGAACAATCAACATTTTTTCATACGCCAATCACTGTCGAAATACACTGGTAGAAAATTTTGGTACCTTCTTTAAAACACAAACAATGAAGTGACTTAAAATCACCAGCTTATACATAAGAGTGATATTCAAATTTTACAATTTTGTTAATTTTAGTGATTTATTTCATAAGTGGCAGTTCAACAAATTTTCAAAATATTATTGTCTCCAGAATATTTTTTTAATGGGTAAAAGATCTAGGGGTAAAAAAAAAATGTTTATTTAAAAGTTGACGATTATGCGACACAATATGTGATCATTCCAATTAAAAATTGAAATTTAATTTGAGTGTTAAAAAATTGGTATCAATAAAAAGATAATTTTTTGCACTTCAATTTCATGCAAAAATCCTTTCTGTGTGATAATATTTTTGGAAGTTATATTGAAAAAATGCTAAAATTTCACATAATTTTCAATTAACTAAAATTCTAATTAAAGATTTGAAAATATCACTCAGAGATGCACATTCCTGCCTCCAAGCTATATATTCGGCATATATTCGAATGATGCTATATATTCGGCAAATTTGGTAGCTGTAGGTCAAACAATCTGGCCTGTAGAGCACGAACACACACACACATTGAACCGTATTATAAGTATAGATAAATACAGCTTTCCTGATGTAATAACAAACAGTACTATAAATGGCATTTTATTAAAAAGGGATGAAATCATATTTCTGCATGAAATGTGTTGGTATATACATAATATAGCTTGCTACAAACTCATAAAAAAATAGCAGTTTTCAAAGTAACGAACAATGCTTACCAAAGATACAACACTAATGATTTGTGGCTTCTCAGGAGATTCATTAGAATTTTCGGACTGAGGCTTATCATCCTACGAAATAATGCGTTAAAATTTGAAATTATATATGTATTATTAACTCTAATATATATATGTATAGTATTATAATTATATTAATATAATATATATTATTAATTCAATTATATGAATATTATTAATAAAATTCAAAAAAAATTAATTATTTAAAAATAAAATACACTAGAAATTTTTATAAAAGGAATTCAAAATTATTTGTAACTAGCTTAAATATCTGGCATTATATAAAAATATTTTCATACACTTGTATAAAGTGGGAGGGCATTATTTAACACATATAATTAAAAATAACAACATTTTGGAATTCAATTAATTACAGCTAATATAAGCTTCCAGGTTCCATTAAATTAGCAAACATCTTTATGGTCACATTTTGAATGAACTCATTATAGAGAGAACTATATATACTGCAAATGAGTTATAACCAGACTAAGTGATGCAACCGAAATAATCATAAGCGAATCTGCTGTAATATTTGTTTTAATAGATGAAATTTTAATTATTTAATTGAATATTATGAAACCATCTATATGCTTCATACTATTTGAAAGAAAAATTTGAAGAAAATCTATTCAATGCCTAGGATTAAAATTAAACATTTTAATCCTACATTTTTAAAATGTATAAGTTATCTATGATTCCTATATGAAGTTACTTAAAAAAGATTTAAAATTTTCTTCAATCAAAATTTAGCATTCTTATCAACATAACAAAAAAATTCTTATTTTAAAATTAAAAGATTTTACATTACACTTAAATAATTTTTTTACCAATCTTAATGATACACATTGATACAATATTACTAGCATACTTTGGCTTTAGTTTGATTACAAAATATTTACATTTCTCAAATATAACTGAAAATCTTGAATTAATCTTCAAGAGGAAATTCAACAAATTAACACTGCTATTTAGAATTTTTTAAATCGTTTTAATACCAAAGTTAATTTTAAAAAGTATCCAAATCAAAAATAAAAGGCGAGGTGAATAACTTACTACAATAAATAAAGTTGGAACTGCATCTGCTCTAATACGCTTCACATCTCCTATTTTATAAAAACAACTCTCTTCAAAATGATCAGAGCAAAGTATAGAGGTAGATACAGGTTTCCAGAAATTAGTACGTTTAATATTCCATAGCCACTTTTCTAATAAAGGAGGATTCCACAATGGAAATCTGAAATAAAGAACAAAAATATATGACTGTAAATTATACATAAAAAATAAATAGATTGTTTAAAATAATAGAATAAATTAAACAACATAGAATTACATTTTTCTAATCACAGCTTATGATACAGAAAATCCATCACAAGGAATAATATTTTAAAACAGTTAGGAATTTGATTCTAAAGTAGCCTTTTCACAGCACAATAACTATAGTGAAAATAATAATTTATATGTTTTAATAACAAATGAAGGAAAAAGGATTTCAATCATTAAAATGAATTTCAATAAATTCCACTCATTACTAATAGTTATTTAAATTTTATTTATATATTAATTAAAGAAATGGCCCATTGTAAGAAAAGATCAACACAACTATCAGAATTGCATCTTATAGCACTGAATGTTGAAACCAAAAAATGTAAATACTTCAAGTGCATGGATAATATTAACAGATTGATTTTTAAATATCAAAAATATCTTGCATGATGAGAAAACATCAAATTAGTTAAAATCCAAGTTATTTAAATTACAAATTGATACACAGCTTATATTAATATAATATACGGTAATGACAATATGGTAAAAATGTTAATATCCATAAAATAATTCTTATACCCATAAAGAAGTTCAAGAAATGAATTGTGCATTATAACATAACAATGATATTAAATAGTTGAATAAAATAAAAAGCATTGATTAATGAGTTATCATTCCCTTCAAAATCTTAAAATAAAATATCAAATTAACATTCAATTCTTCAAAATTTTAAAATAAAGTATCAAATTAACATTCAATTCTTTAAAAGTTTAAAATAAGGAAATCAGATTCACATTCAATACAGATTCAACAAATTGCAGTTCTATAATATAAACATGAATGCCTTTTATACATTGAATGCATATTTTTTTTTATTTATCATTGAAAATATCATAATTTTAAAACCATTCAGCAGTTCTACCTGAGAAACATTTTTATAGGATCTTCACCCATTTTACTTTTGCAGTTTATTGCTGCACAGTATGCCATTTTATTTCTCCTGATATATAAAATAATCCAGATTATGACTCTAAAATTCTGTAGAGAATTGCAAATTGTATTTTTTTTCTTGGCGATGTTTTATTTTGCAAACTGCAGCAAGAATGTGGGCTTCGAAATTTACTGTTCTTATTCAGCTACTAGAATCTCAATAAAACTTTCAACCTCACCAAAGTGCAATAATACTTAGCAATATAAGCGGAAAAAGGTTCGTATAAAAGTTTCATTGTATTGTGATATAAAACGAAGCTTCATATTGTTGAAAGTTAAGGATTTGCTTGGGATAAGGAACAGGAAATTCAAGTACTTTGTTAATAAATAATTTTTTTTTTAAAAGTTGCAAATTTTGAATGTTGTGACTTGTGCAGACACTTCGTTCAGTTGTAAACAAAGTAAAAAATTTTCTTTCTCACGAATATTTCAATATTTTTTAATTTATGGAAAATATCAATAATTTATTTTTAAAAAAATAACGGAAACTTCATTTATCTGGACTTTTAATAATTCTTAAAACATTAGAATAGTAAAATTTTCATCACTCTCGAGAGTAAAATTAAGATTTTCATTTATCTTATCAATTATAGGAAGGAAGGAATGAAGACATGTTCTCCGGCATATATTATCAATTATATAATATGCTATATAATAGCACTGTCAACCATGTACAAATCGAAATTTAATAAACACTTGATTGATTGATTGAAATGGGTTGAAAATGGGATTTTTGGCAACAGAAGCTGTTATTCCCTAATTTCAAAAGAGTTCAAAGATTTGCAAAAAGATTTGTCCTATGATTTGCGTGTTTGGAACAAAACAAGATGATGTGTTCAATGTTACTTTTGAGATTACAAATTTGGCAAAGCGGTTGATTGTGAAGTTCAAATCTATTGAACAGAGTAGGAGTTATAATCATTCGGGTTAAAAGTCTTGCAGTAATGATATCTTCTCTTCTGTTTTTGAGCCATGGATGAAAGGAAGATATTGCTGCAATATCGCCAATAGATTCTTGATATTTTCTATTTTGAAAGATGTGATTCGTTTTTTTGAAGTGAAACAAAACAAACAGTTTCATATTTATTTAACTGGAACCGTTAGTGATGTCATACAGGTGGGCGGAGCTTATAGGTGATAATTTCGAAATAATGATAGAGAGGCGGAGTTATGTTGATAGCGTGCGTAGTGACGGCAACGTGCTGCTGCTTGTAGACAGAGAAACAAACGAGAGGCTAGCGTGAGGGAGTTAATGTAGAACTGACTTTTATGTCTGTTGTGAAGAAGTGTGTGTACAAATTATAGACTGCACCTAACTGATTTTTACACTTAAGTATGATAACACTTTTCAGCGGTTTAAAGGGACTTGTGAAACCACGTGCTATATGCACTGATTCATTTGTTTTCCGACTTCACAGTAAATGGACTGTACTGATTCTTCTGTGTTGCAGCATTCTTTTGACATGCCGACAACATTTTGGAGAACCCATTCACTGCCTGCAGAGAGATGTGGCCCGTATCAAGGCCCTTGAAAACTTTTGTTGGATCCATGCAACTTTCGTTTTACCCCACGCTTGGAATGCCACCGTTGGGGTCCATGTGCCACATCCAGGTATTGATCGTCACGTACCTGGGCAAACGAAAGTTTACCATGGGTATTACCAGTGGGTTGCTTTAGTTCTGCTTCTACAAGGAATCCTTTTCTATCTTCCACGATATATATGGAAGATGTGGGAGAAAGGCCTGATCAAAGCTTTCACTCTGAACTTGCACGATCCTTTGCTTCCTGGTGCAGAATGTAGCAAGAGCTACAAACTACTTGTTCACTCTTTGCATATTCATTTGGGACATTTTGAAGCCTATTTCAAGAAATATTTTTTTTGTGAGTTTCTAACTTTTATTAATGTTTTGGGGCAAATGTGGCTTCTGGATACTTTCTTGGGTGGTGTGTTCTCAAATTTCGGTATCAAAGTTGTACAATGGGACCAGTGGGATCAAGAATATCGGAATGATCCTTTAGTCAAAGCATTCCCAAGAATGACAAAATGTCAGTTTTACGATTTTGGATCCTCGGGGGACGTTCAGCGTATGGATGCATTATGTATCTTGCCCTTAAATGTTTTGAATGAGAAGATCTTTGTCTGCTTGTGGTTCTGGATGGTTATGCTTTTGTGCTTTACAGTGCTTGTCATCTTTTATCGACTATGTTTTGCAGGCATTCCAATCGTTCGCTATTGTGCTCTGGTGACTAGAGCACCTCAAGTGAATAAAGGAGCTCTTGAAAAACTTTATAGAGCTTGTCATGCAAGTGATTGGTTTGTATTGTGCTTACTTGCCAAAAATATGGACAATAAACATTTTAACTCCATTGTTGGAAAGTTAGCAGTTGCTATGGACCAAAATGGGTATGTTCCCAAACCTTCTACTTCTAAGGACAATACAACATATGTGTAATTTAAAACTTTTCTATAGTATTGGAAGCATTTAGCTACATTTTTAAATTTTGTGTTCATTGTCATACATTGATGCAATATTGTTCCTGTTTTTAATCATGTATAATTCAAAGTGTGTCAAATTGCTGCTTTTATTTATGGTAATGTTACCTTCATTTTAAAATTAATATTGTGGTGTCTATGTGCACAGGTAGTTAAAAAATAATTCATGGACTTATGAAGTTTGTGTATATTTATTTATTAAATGCAGAAATCCAATTTCTCATGTTGCTGTTGTCTCAGTGTACTTACTTTTTCAAATTCAAGTGAATTGTTCCATAAGTTTTTTCTTAAATTATTTTGCACTTTTCTAATTCAAACTTAAGATTCAAGCATCAAAATTAGAAGTTTTTAAAAGTAAATTGGGGATTAGTAAGAAATAATAAATATGAAAATTCCTGTATTTTGTACAATATCTTCTGATAAAACAGTAATTATGTATTTTAAGATATATTTTTGAAAAGTGAACTGCCATATTTTATGAATTATGAAATATATATTTTTCCATCACTTTTTCAAGAATTTTCAATATATTTTTGTAGCTCTTGTCATAAATCTATTAATAATTATTGATTTCATAACTTCATGTTGCTGTTAAGTGTGAAATAATGGAAGTGTTTACTAACTAGATTGATTACAGAATGTTCTATATGAATGCAGTGAATGTTCATGTTATATTGTAGATTTTGTTTTTAAACATTCCCATATTATCTGTTTTCATTTTTCAAAATATTTTTCTGGGCATAATTTATATATTTTATGTATAATCAGCATCACAAGCATTAAAAAAAAATCTTTGTGAAATAGTATTTCATGAATGATTATAGCAATGCAAGATGGAGGAAACATGGAAAGTGTTCTGCCTACATAGTGATCATTTAAATGATGGATTCCCATGGAATCTTAACATATCTTAGAATCATCTATTTTTTTATATGTTTGGATTTTTCATGTTTGAATGTTTTATTTTTCATATTTGTGCAATGTTTCTTTATAATAAGCTGTATGATCTAGGCAGTTTATTTATTATAGCATTTATATTTTTTTCTCTCAACCTTTTATAGTTTTGTGTCAAATTATGCTCATGAATTTTAGTTCAGAACCAAAGGTTTTGTAAGAGCTTTTATTTGGAAAATGTAATCTCTGTAGTATGCAAAACATGATAGGATTTGGTAGAAATCTCGAAATTATAGTTTGTTTTTTGTTGATAGACATTAATGCAATTGTTTTTTAACATATTGTTGCTTTTGCTATTTTAAAATTTTGCAATATATTGTACCAAAAAAACCTTTGCAGAATTTTGATTTTTTTATATAGAAGTATTTTACAGAAATTTATTCTGAAATAATGCTTAAAGATTAGATCGAAAAGTGGTTGTATTTTAATGTTTTTAATCATCATAATTATCCTGGAAACTTTCTTTTTTATAATGTGTGTAAATATTGTCTTTGGCATCCTGTATTCAACTTGAAATATATGTGCATGTTCATATTTTTCATTTTCACAGATTTAAAATTTTTATCTCCTGTTAAAAATTTATAAAATGCTCTTGATACCTTAGTGCCTTCTGTATCAATTTTTCGTTTCTGCTGTTTCTAGTCTGTATACCATTTAAGTCATTGAAGTGCAATTTGGATTGCTGTTAAGTATATTTTTTCATATTTATTAATCAGTTTTGGTTAATCATGCCATATGATATTTCTATGAAATTCTAATTGGAAAGAAAACCTTTAGTTAATGTTGAGTTATAAATTTGCTTTTGTTTCAACTATTAAATTTTTGAAGGGATATTGAGATTCTAATCTATGATTATAAGTAATATTTTTGGTTATTTATTTAAAAGACACTTTAAATTTTCATTTTAAAATTTTAAGTCATTATTATTTAATTTTTACTACACACATAAAAAATTCAAATTGTATTATCACTAAGCAAATAGCTTTTTCATGATTAAAATTATTGATTCGAAGTTAATAATCATTCTTATGCATTTAAGTTGATATCTTTGACCTCAATGGGATACTTAAAACTAGTTTTTATCATTTGGTAAATTTGTACACAAATGTCTGATGACTATTATGTAATTTAACCTTTAGATGCATTCAAATGTAAAATTAAATTAATTTTCTGAAATTTCCACTTATCTGTAAAAATCTTATAAATAATTTTAAAATCATATATAAATAATCAGTTTTGATGCTTTAAATTTTAAAAAAATTTCAATAATTATTCAGTTTTCAGAATTAAAAAAAAAAATTGGAAAAAATTAAGTAAAGTATATTTTATCTCTCTAATTCTAATATATAATTGGAATTTCTTTTTATATCTGAAGCATAAACAAATAGTTTTATTTTTTATTGTGTTGTTTCATTATAACGATGTATATATATATAGTTGCAATTTAAATGATCAAAACTTTTTTGTTGTTTGTGTCTATATGCAATGTACGTTATTCAGTTAATAAGAACAAAACTTTCTAATACTTATTTTTAAAAATTAACTGTTGATTTAATTTTATCTTAGTGTTTAAAATTGGTATTTTTTATCTCCCCATCATTGAAATATCCTATAGTGTTTTTATGAGCAGAAAATGTGACCAGATATATTGATTTCTAACTCATTCATACTAATATATAATAGTTTATAAGTAAACATTCATGTTATCCAATTCATAAATTTTTATTGCTTGATTGAATTCTTTTAGAATTAATTTGTGAAGCAATCTTTCTAACATACTTACAAAGATAACTATAAAAAAGGCCCAATATAAATTAAGCAGCAAAAAAATAATAATAATAATGATAAAACATAATATAAACTTTTTTCTAGCAACATTTTTTTTTGAAAATTTTTAATAATTATTAAAAAATTTAATAATTAATAAACTTATTTATTTTATTAAACTTAGGTTATTTATTGGTTTTGTTTTGTACAAGGAGAATATTTATCTCTTTTCTGCATTTCTCCTTAACTGCTCGGATTGAAATATTTAAAATCTGGTCACTTCTCAAAAAATCAATATCAGTATTATCATATTCAGTGTGAATGTTTCTACTTATAAAAATTCAGTAGAAAAGTTTAAAAAAATTGTTATCTTTTTATCACTTGTACATATTTTCTATACTTTAGTGTTTTTTATTCATGTATATGTCATTATTTTTGTAAGTGTTAATCATGTATGTGTGTGTGCCATATTTGTTGATTAAGTGTTTATAAAATGCAGGCATCAGTTAAAATACTAATAACTAATCTAGTTGTGATTTTTTGCATCTTAGTTGATTCTAAATTGTAAATCATATTTCTTTGTACCATTTAATACTTAATCTGGTCATCATAAAACATTTTTCAAGTGCCTGCTGTTTGGATCTCAATTGTATGTGTGGAGAAAAATAAAAATGTTTTCTTTTTTTTGTGTGTGTGAAGTTTTATTTATTTAAATACTACTGAATGTTTTTAAAAAAATTCAATAGTGAAATAATACAGAAAATCAGTCAGATTAAAACTTTTGAAATTGCATTTTACAAATGATTATGTGGACTGAAATGATAAATTTATGAATATACTGGACTTGAGAAGGGCATGATGAAGACAAATATTTGAGCTCTTTGTATTTATTTCTGTCTGTTTTTACTTTTTCATGATTGAAATATTAGGATAGTATGGCGATTGTCAATGAATTCCAAACAGCGATTTTAATGAATCTTCCAATTAAAACACATGAGATCAAAAAATATTTTTGTCATTATGTCCTTCTGACATAATAACAAAAATGTTTTAAGAATAATAACAGTTTTAAGCATGATGGATGCAATTAAGTACATGACCTTTATACTGTCTGTATAAAATTTGGAGCAAAATCTTAGAAGAAAAAGTCTGTTCTGCCTGGCTGTTCGAAAATAAGGTAATGATAGTTCCAGAAAAAAAGACATTAAATGGATGAAATTTGGTGCATAGATTTAACATCTACAGTGTAAATACCTATCAAATTCTGTACCACATTTATGAAGTGGTTGACAGTCTAGCGGTCTGTACTTTCAGAAGCATAAATGTGATGGCTCAAAAATACAATGACTTAAATATATCAAGTGGTATGTGTTTTTAAGATTGCAATTGTAGCTCTGTGTTAAATTTCGGTTCGAATTGTGGCAAAAAGGCGATACTACAAATTAAATTTTGGAATACTTTTAACCACATGCAGAGATTAATTGTCAAAATGTTCCCATGAATGAAGTAATAGATTCAATAAAAATACTAGATTATGCATGGTAAAGGTTAATGGTTTTTAATTGTATGCCAGTGTTATGAAAGGTATTTGGGGCGGATATATAGCCATATAAATAAAAACGAATGTTTGTCTCTATGTCTTATATGCTGCCGTACCGCTCGTCCATTGCTTGCCCTTACTCGAAGGTTATAGGTATAATACAAATACCTAATGTATAAAAAGTATTTTCAGATCTGTTACTGCAACTATTAACCACCAAATAGCTCACCAAGGAGATATAAGATTCAATAAAGATGCTAAATTCAAGCTAGACGTTTTTATTTTGTAGCTGTTGTTGTACGTAAATGCAGTATAAGTCTCTTTCTGAGGTAATAATTTTATTAGAGAGTGTGCGAGAAAATTTTAGGGGAACCAATTCTATAAGTTTGAAATTTTAATTTAACATTAAATAAAGTTTTAGCGTTTTTTGCAATAACTTTAAAAAATACTTGTGCACCATCTTAGTTTTCAAAAAATAATCTTTCCAGCTACATTATATTTTCCGTGGTATAAATATATTTTCTGTGGTTAATCAGTTTTAAAGAAAAATATTTTAATCGTTTTTTAACATAAGATACATAATTATAGTTTCTTTCATTACCATTCTGAAAGAACAAACTTTACAATTCTAAAAGAATACAGAAATCTAATACATAAAAATTAATATTTATTTGTAGAATAGAAAAATAAAAATGGAGAAACTACTATTAACGTTTCTGCTTTATATATCCTTTAATTTCAATGAATGTATTCATTGCCGGTTAGAAAATAAATATTCTTCCTATCATTCTTAATTAAACAAGATAACTATATCAAATTCAAGTGATACTATCTAAATTATTTCTTCTGCGGCGCCGGGTACCAGCTAGCATTGTATAAAATTTAAATCATTGAATATATATATATATATATAAGTTATGCTTGGTAAGTATATGCTTAACTTTTCGTTTATCGTAAAAGAAAAATACGAATATTGATCTTATCAACGGAAAATGAGAATACAATAGAATATTTTTTCATTTTTCAAGAATGTGTATTGCCGTTTGTTAAAATATTGCAAAAAATATTTAGAAGGGGCCATATATACATACTGTGCCATATAGGTTGCGGCTAGAAGGACAAAAAAAATGTGTATGTTTTTTCTTTGATTTTTCAAACACTAAAAATTTTGTTTAGTGTGAGATTATGCTTGATAAATATGGGCTTAACTTTTTGTTTATTGTAAACGAATGAAAAATATGGAGATCCGTTACGTCGACATAATAAGAATACTGCTGGATAATTGTTCTTTTTTTCAACATTGTGTATTGCCGTTTATTAAAATATTGCAAAAATTATCAAGAAGTGGCCGTATATGTTGCAACTCGAAAGACAATAAATATATGTTTATGTGTTTTCTCTGATTTCTAACACTAAAAAATGTTTAGTGTTTGAGATGTTGTTAAGTTATGCTTGGTAAGTATAGGCTTAGCTTTTAATGTATTGTAATAGAAAAGCTTTTTACTTATTGTGATAGTTCGGTCCTATCAACGGAAATCGAGAATACAGCAGGATGAAGTTGGCGGCATAGAGATTTATCGCATATGGTAGTAACTTCTATAAAAACACTTACATGAAGCATCATTACACATTCAATCATCTCTAATATGTTGTTTTTGTACACTCCCTTGAATGACTTATTAAAAGAATTTTGATATACTATACTGAATTGTAATTAGTTGTGTAATTATATTGCGTAAAATCTAGTATGATACATTTTTATCTTGAAGCCGTAAATTTCCAATGATCGTGATCTGTACTTTTTTAATTACTCATTCATTGGAAAATTATTATTTGTTGCACCAATCTCGCCAAATTTTAGTTTACTATGAAAAACAAAACAAGAAAGGCTATTTCTGTACTTTAAAAAATAATAATGAGTTTTTCAAAAATTTTATTATTTACGTTTAGATTTTATCAACTTTTTAAGTATCTCCACCTCCTCTATTTTTTTTTTTTTTTCAATAACTCGTATATAACTTTTTTCTCGCTGAAATGTCTATAAATGTTTGTCCTGAGAGACAGAGCAATGTGCTGAATAAATTATTGAAGTTAGGAGCACGGAATTACTAAAGTTACATCTTGAGTGTTAGAGGTTCACTATGAACGGAAATTAAGAAATTTTAATTAAAAGGAAGAAAAACAGAATTTTAAGTTGTTGCTGCAACGACAAAATAACATTCTTCAAATATCATTTTACTCTATTTTAAAGATTATAAGGTTTGTTAAACAGTTCATTGAAAAAGACTTCATTTGATGAGTTTTATTAAATTTGCAAGCAATGCGATATCTTGTGTTGCCCTAACTTCAAAATAAAGAAATATATATATATATAAAACTTTAAAAAGTTGTTTCAAATAGCCTTTTTTATTTTCATTTTGCTTCTAAATACAGAACTGGTCTTTTTTAACTTCTCAAATTTATATAATTTATTTATGGAAACTAGAAGTTATTAAAGCATTTTCATTTCTTCTTGAAATATATCATCACATTTTTCTGCAATTTTTTTTAAAACTAAAGTAAGAATTTTATTATTAGTAGTATTTTTTCAATTCTAATTCTTCCTATATTTATTTATTTATATACCTTGTTCAAATTTTCACTCGTTAATAAAATACTTTTTTTTTCATCCACTGAAGTTCGAATACATTTTTTAAACTTGTAGTGGATGACACTCGACGTTAATACAGTGTTTTTTCATATATTAATACATTTTTAATATTTTAAATAGAGTTTTAACAATTTGTAATGAAAATAGAAATCAACAGGCAGTAGCTCGATCGGTAAAATTCAAGGATTTCAGTATTTTTCACGTGAAGGTGAAAAATGTGAGTTCAATTCTTTCGAAAATCATTCATTTTTTTATACTATACTTAATAATTATTTAATAAAATGTAATTAAAATAAAAAATTTCTTTGTTGACTTAAAACTATTTGAATAATATTTTTATATTACTTGTTTAATATAAGATAAAAAGCAAATTTTTATTAATTCGGAATGCTAAACATAAAAAAGAAATAGATTTATCAGGCTGCAACTAAAATTTCTAAATATTGTGAGTTAGTGCAGCAGGAAATTTATATTTTCCACTCCAGCTGCATCGAACCTTATTCGTTGTTGCATGTATAAAAATCAAGTATAAACTGTTAGTCATGCTATGCTTCTACATCAGTGATATTTCCTGTAACGATATTCATCCAAATAAACTGGTAGCTTGTTATTCTAAGGAAATGAAAAAAAAAAAAAAAGTTCACTTATTTATTGTTGATTTTATAAAAGCTATCATTTTTTTTTTGTTGTTGTATTTGATAATTTGATATTATCCTTTTTTATTTTTATCATAACCAAAAAGATGTAATTTGTTTTGTAATAAAAGACGTTGCTCAAATACAGAAATAAATATTAAAATTTAAAGAATGCGCATTAAAAATTAAATATTTTTTTAGATAAAAACTATGCTGTATTTTAAGCACATATCTGTGCTTAAAAAATACGTATACACAGGTTTGTGTATGCGCGCATGTATAGAAGTGCTTAATATTTTTGGCTTAGGTGCTTAGTAAGTGATTAAGTTTTGTAGCAATTTCCCACTGTACACCATGACAACAATCGACACTTTTTTGAGGCGGCAAAGAATAATACTTTAATTAGAAAGTAACATTGACTACATCTACTGGGTTTAATGTAAAATATTAAGAAAGGCTGACATCATTATGATTTTTATGATGTTTAAACTTGCTGCTCCAGTACTGTATATGGAATGTCTAAAAATTAATAATGGAGTAACAGTGAAAGAGACGACAATAAATTATAATAGCATTTTCTTCCGATTTTCTTCTTCGTTTACTGAAAAGTATTGTGCTCTATAATATAATAATAACAATAATAAACTGTATATTTACTGATCGTTGCTATATCCTAAGACGACCAATTTTCTATGCTATCTCTTTAAGGGGAAAGACCCGGAAAGACGAGAGCATTTTCGTTGTTCTTCCTTCTTTGACCTTGAATTTCGTCCAATCTGATATTTTTTCGTTCAAATTTTTTTTACATATACATAACTATATTAATATTTCTGACCATATTATTTTTTATTTTGATTCTATCCACAAAGAAACCGAGTTTTTTGTTAAGTGTAAACATTTCCTCCTTTCCCCTTTCCTCTCACCCCTATTTTGTAGAATCAAACCCATCCTAATCACAAAGGATTTTAAAAACAGTTGCAAACATTATGCATTTTGACGCCTTTCTTTCCATCATTTGGCGATAATAATGTATTCCAAATTTCATTTATTTAAAACATTATATTATTGTGTTTTCAAACATACAAATATGCTCAACTCATTGATAGATTTGTCACCGAATTTGATTCAGATCAATAGTTTTGTTCATAAAACCGTACGCTTGATTTAATTTTTCTAGGTGTTAAGTATTCCTGAGCTATCGAATTCACTGGCCTGTGAGCCGACGATTTCTTCCAAAATTTGATGGATATTTGGTGCATGACTGTACATGGTGCAGAGACTGCTCATAAAATTTCAATCTCATGGTACACGTCTTTTTTTTTTTTTTTTTGCATTATCAAATTTGCATGTTGACATAAAAATGTCTTTAAATAATTATAATAATATCTTGAAATTTAATTTTTTGACAGTTACAGTTCTTCCTGTTCACATATGAAGACACGAAAATAAACTTGTCCGTACTTGAGAATAAATGAAACATGACATCTTCAAATATCTCTTTAAACTCCATCTTCTATGTCAGTGTTTCCCAAAGAGTGGTATGCGTACCACCAGGGGTACAGTAAGGGTTTGAGGAGGGGGGTTACAACTGTGACGAAAGTTGATTTCTGGAAAATCACGTAGGAAAATTATTTTAGGGAGAGTATGTTAACATCATTCTGGATACAAATGCAGCAAGTATATCCGGTCTTACCAGAAAAGGTTCTGAAATACATCTTGCCTTTTCCAACATCATATTTATATGAAGCTTTTTCAGCATTTGTAGAGATGAAGTCGGAAAAAAGGAAATGAATATTGAACATCTGAAAGTCAAATTAACCAACAGGGAACCAAACTATGACGATCAGTCATCTCAGCACAAACAATTTCGTCCTTCTCATTGATCCAAATAAAAGCTATACTGTAAGTAACGTTTTTAAATTTATAAGTAACATTTATATTGTATAGTAACATAAATGTTACTTACAATGTAAGTTTTATTTATATTCTATTATGAATAATTTTATATCTTTTTTCTTATTATTTTGTGTATGTCATTGAAAAAAGAAAAAAAAATTTAATTGTTATTAAAATGCATCTTTTTTTTTTTTTTTTTTTTGACGAGGAGTTCTCAGCATTACAAAAATTATAGAACAGTTACACATATGTCAAAAAATGGGAAAACACTGTTCTATGTTATTTAATGCGTTGTATTAATATTTTCTCCGTAATGTTTAGTTTATATCAGCTATCAGTTCCTATTTTTATATCGGAAATTTAAAGAGACAGTCAATGTTGGAAGTGCTGTAACAGAAAATCTGATGCAAAACTGTCTGTATAGTCATAAAAATCTCATATATTAGATTTCAACTTGATTTATTTATCAAGTTTAACATAATTTTTGAGTTATCTGGTTTACATATAAAAGTACAGACCAACAGATAGCTAATCCCTTACTGCATCTAGTACAAATTTAATAGATGTCTAGACTATGAAGTGTATTCTGTGTTATCTGTCTATAATTTTATCTATCTGTATCTCTTTGTTTTGTAGTTATCGTGTTAAATTATATTCGAATTGCCGGAGCACAGATTTGCACCGAGCTTACTTTGTTCAAAATTTGATAGAAATCTACAAATGTGGTATAAAGGTTGCATACCAAATTTCATCTGTTAATAATTAATACGTTTTTTGAGTTATCTTTGCCACATACCGCAAGAAAACGGACATTTTTTAAAAATACAAGTGAACTTAGGGAGGTCTAAAACGTGGAGTGAGTTAGAATCTCAAGTGCGAATTTTTTGACGGTTTGCATACTTTTTCTGCATTATACATACGAAAAAGTAAAAAGTATGCAAAATCCAATTACAAAAAAGTGAAAATTTATTTTGGAATTCAATACATGAAACATGGTAATTTTTATTACCTATAGTTTACAAAATGGAAATGATTTTGATAAAACGTTTTTCATAAAATAATGACATAACTAATTGGGAATCTCGCTACACAAATAAACAGTATAATTTCAAATTATTAAAAAAATTTTAACTAAAATTAGGAAACTAATTGCATTATATTCAAAATATTATCATTGAAAAGCCATTAAAAACATTTTTTCGTTTAATTTTAACTAAATTGATTCTTTTTATTTAAATTTTAAAGTGTGTTTCCCATTCAAAAATAAATATTCCCAATGTGCAGAAATTTCAGCTAGCATATCATCTTTCCAGCTTCTTAGGTCCAACGGTATTTCTTGTAACAAAGCCAATAAATTTTCCAGGTTTCGTTTCCTAAGTATAGATTTATAAAATGAATGTATGGCAGATTGCAAATTGTATATTTTCATCTCATATTTACTTTATTCTTCTGGAAATTAATTTTAATTTATTCATTTTCGAACTCGTCCATTTTCCTACACTAGACTCATCGCCCAGAATTGGAATTCAGAGTCTGGACTCCGCCATTTTTAAGACTCAGTTAATGGTCCATATTAAAAGAAACATCAATAAGATATTTTTTTAAATTAATTTTTCCATCTTTTACTCTACATAAAACAGATCAGGTGTATACAAACCGTAAAGTAAAAAACATTTTTTTAAAGAAATTAACTTTTTTAGAAGATATTTTTTGGGTAAAAAAACGAGATTCAAAAAGATGCACTTTTTCCTTAGGTTTTTATTCTATTTTAATACGATTTAAACTTAAAAATATTGATTCTGCCTCAAAAAGATAAGCTTTCTTAAGTTCGTTTATTTACAGATTTTCTTTCGAAATTTAAAAGCATCGACCTATTTCATCCCACTAATTCGAACGCTCGCTCTTCAATATTCCCGCTTTCTTTTGTGTTCGTCATCTTTTTGTTCGATGACACACCTCTACGGAACTGCGTCACATGCGCTCGCGCGTGCGGAAATTTCACTTCCTGCTTAGTTTAGGGTCTGTCAAAAACAGTCCTTGGGACGCGCGTTCTTTGAAATACGCTGTAAATAAAAATGTCGGCTCCTTTTTTTCTTCCTTCTCCTCTAACGCTTTTTTCTCTGTGACTTCATTGGCTCTGCTGAATGACCATTTATGAGTTGTTCGCATCCCCATAGATGTCTCATTTATGTTTCTTTAGATAGCAGTTTGGACCCGCATGCCGTAATGGATAGAATTACGCTCACAATTATCCACAGTTTGTTAGCAGCTGCTTTATATATGAATTATTTATTTTTATAACTGCAGGAAATAGCGCTGCTTTGTTTAATGAAGAAACATAAATTCGAAACTTCGGTTATTATATTGCGGATCTGGTGCTAAGAATTTATCGGTTGTCGGAAGCCGGCTGCTTTTATAATGTTGCATCGGGAAAAGAAAATATTGTTTTCGGTTTAGGTATCTTCCATATAATTAATTAATCGGTGAAATTAAAGTTAGTTAGAGTTCTTGGAAGATCGATTTTCTTCTATTTATTTTATGTGATGCTTTTCTGAGCACCAGAACTATTTTCTTAACTCAATTTTTGTATTCTTACATTTTAAATTCTTACATTCAGTGTTATCTGTCATATATTTAGACATTTTTGTGGTTTCAAGCATTAACAGCTTCTTTTATATAAGGCTAATTTATTTCTATATTGTTTATATTTTACTTATCAAAGCGTTAATGATTTGTTTTAATTAATTATTTTGATTTTGAAACTTTATAAAAATATATGTGTTTTAATTGTTACTAAAAGGAAAATAATTAAACACATATATTTTAATTTATTAAAATATGTATTTTAATACATATATTTAATATATGTATTAATAATTACATATATTTTAATTTATTAAAATATATGTGTTGCAGTTTAATTAATTAATTTAATATTTATATTTTTGGAAAAAAAATTCTTAAAAATTCTATTGCAATTAATAATTAATGTTTGTTTCTGACTTACTATAAAATAATTTTTATGAAAGTTCAAGAAATAACGCATTCTAAATAAACATAATATTAAAAACTGTTATTTTATTAAATTTATCAAACCAGTTAAATGAATGGTTAATATTCAGGTATGCTATAAGCAAATAATTAAATATAATTTATCAATTAAATAATAATTTTAATATTTCAAAGCGGGTTTTAACACAGATGACGTTTTAAAGGATCCAATTTTATTCATCGCCTTTTTGAAAGGTTTTGAATTCGTGGAGATGATCTAACTAGACAGACTATTTTTATTTAGCAATAACAACAATAATTTAAATTTTAAAAAAAGAAAAAGAAATAAACGTTCTTGGGCTAATATTTTGCAATTCAAGGAATTTGTATTTTTGTAACAATTTATTATGTAAAATTAATAATACTTTTTAATCAACTTTCTGTGTCCGGCCTGTTTCTGTCAACTTTCTGTGTGTGATTGCAATTGTTTGAGCCCAGTAGTCTCAAACAGTTGCAATCAAAAATCTGCCCCGATCAAACTCATGCACCGAGTTAAAAATTAAATTAAATTTCTCATTAATGAAAAAATAATTTGGAGTCATAATTGCAATTCAGTTTTTTACATTGATTTCAAAAGTAAATGCTACTACATATCCCAAAAACAAGGTGTGAACTAATTCAATTAAATAAAATTATATAGCAAAGAGGTTGCAATGGAATACTTTCTATAACTTAGGTTTGGTTTGTGTTGTTTAATGGCGCAAGAGCCATATTTGGCCATACTGCACCATCTATATCTTAGAATCGAGTACTGATTTCACAAAAAGATCCGTAGTAGATAAAAGAAGGATGTATTTCAAATCAGCCGTAGCAAAAAGTGTTTTTCCACTTGCTTGGTGTAGAAGATTGAAAGTAGGATAACGTTCAGTGGTGGTTCTCAGCATCTGATCACGGCTCGAAATTTCAAGATATATTCTCGGAACATCTATCTGTTTTATAACTGTTCATTTCAAATTGGAAATGAATCTCTTATTTTAAGTCTGTCTCTGATTGTCTTAAATTTTTCTTATTAATAGAAAATTCAGGTTATAAATTTCGGGCCCATGAGATTATGACTGTGTTGTTTTTATAGATTAGTACCTGTTCTGTTCATTATGTGCATATACATTTTTAATGGAGTCGAGTAAAACATAATACTAAACATTTGAAACTTAAATGTCTGTATTGTTTAGATCAAAACTGAAATTCTAACTCAAACGGTCTACTCTACTGAGTTCCAATACACATATATTT
>JAPMOQ010023145.1:457723-487068 GCA_026543055.1 Argiope trifasciata
TATATATATATCAGATACCCTGGTCCCTGGTGTAGTCAGAAGAGTTCGAAACACTTAACTCATCGCCCAGAATTGGAATTCAGAGTCTGGATTCCACCATTTTTAAGACTCGGTAAATAGTTCACATTAAAAGAAACATCAATAAGATGTTTTTAAAATAAATTTTTGATTAATCTTTTCCCACCTTTTACTGTACATAAAACAGATCAGTTGCATACAAACCGTAAAGTTAAAAACCAATTTTTAAAGAAATTATCTTACTAATCCATTAATTCCTACTGTTCCATATTTGGAACACCTCTCACATAAAAGTTATTTAGAAATTTCATTATAGAAATTTCATGCAAAAAATTCCAATTTTTTAAACTTAGGTATAAATAAATTAAAAAGATATTTTTTAAGCCAAAAAAAAAAAAAAAAAAAAAAGAAAAGAAAAGAAACGAAATTTAATAAAATACAATTTTTTCTCCGGTTTTTCTTCAATAGTCTTCTATTTTAATACAATTCAAACTTAAAAATATTGATAATTATTTAGTCTGGATCAGATATGAATGAATCAGCCTAATAAGAATATCGTCAAATCTTTCCCTGAATTTTTAAAATAATGAATTATTTCATAACTCTGAACTTTTATTCAATTTATTAACTTATATTTTCCTTAACTAGTATTCCATAATAAAGTTCAAAAAATCTGATCACTTCAAAATGACCGCTGTTACCTAACATTTTTTTTTTCTGAAGGCAGATCTAGCGAGACGATGATGAATTAAAAAAATCAGTCTATAATGTAATATTTCCTTGTTTTTTGTTTTGTTGAGTGCATTCACTGCTGTGTGTAACAAATGACATTCATTGACATCAGAAAAGAATTATCACGCTTGCTTAAAATAATAATAATAATCTTCTTTTCATGTTGTGACGTCATTGTCTGCTATTTTGACAGACTCGCTTTCATTGGAGCTCCATATTGCGTCACACGCTTATTGCGTGAATTGACCCATTAAGCTTTAATTCAGACTGGACTTAGAATCGTACACTTGAAACAAAAATATTGAACACGCAGTTTCAAATTTAAACACAAAATGTTAAAATTTAATTCAAATAAAATTGCAGATAAACGTTAGACCATTAAAAATAAATAGAAAATTAGATTTACTGAATCATTTTAGATAAACATTATTTTACATTTATCAACTACGAAATATATTAGAGGACCTTGATTCTAAATATTAAGATCATAACGCGATTAGAGATATTTTAGATATTTTTTAAATGGAATTAGGATGAGACCTGATTCTAAAAATTAAGATCATAATACAATTAGAGATATTATCGATATTTTTAAACGGAATTTCGGGAGTTAAATGGAATTAACACGAGACTTGATTTTAAAAATTAAGATAATAATACAATTAAAGGTATTACAGATATTTGTTATGGAATTTTAAATTTAGCATAAATATAATTTTTCATAAAAATTTGAGAAAGCATTGGGTTATCACTCTCTGTTCAATAAAACATATATTAATGTAATTAGAATGTGATTTCATTGCTAATGAAACTCGGCTATATTAATGTTTTTGAAAAATTATCAGAAAATGAACAGAAACGCCACACAGGATTTAATGTAGTTCATCAAAAGAAATAATTATTAAGAATTATACATCATAATATTGATTGATATTTAAAATTAATTGCAAATTTTGCGCTAAACATATGGATAAGAAATTCACAGGAAAAATGGTACTACAAACAAGAGTTATAAAATTTTGTGCGGCCATTATTTTTACATTTAATTTTTGTGAAAAATTTTGGAATATGATCCAACCAATCATCCATTTTGAATATGATTTTGTTGCGTCTCTTAAAAAACGAAGCACCTCATATTTTTAGAAATTTATAAATATCTAAAGAAGTACAAATTTTTGAATTTTTTCTTATTAAATCTATTCAAAATTTATTATGTTGAATTTTAACAATACCTTAAATTGATCGATTGTGAGTTTTAAAGTGGTAAGCAGATATCCATTTCAAAAACATGATCCATTTTGAATCCAAAAAATTAAAAATACTAATATGGCCTATTTGGACATTTTGGCGAATTATGAGGCATATTTTAAAGAATAAATGGACCAATTCTGTTACCTTAATCGAATTTATGTAGGTTAATATTTGAGGGGTCCTGACATAGGAGTAGCGCGTCTTCCCCGTGATCTGGGCTCCCGGGTTCGAGTCTCGGTTCGGGCATGGTTGTTCTGCCTTCGAGTTGTATGAATGTGCCCTCCCCTGCAAAAAAGTGGTTGTGGAAGCGAATGTGACGTATGATGTAGCCAAGTCGTACTCTTGGCCTAAATTCTCACAGATAAATGGGCTTGTAAAGTGCTACGTCACAACTTATGTTGTTATTTCTAATGGCACTTGTCATTGACAAGCCAGCTGACTAAAGAGTCATTGTTATTTAATCCGAATTTTGTAGCCTCCATCTAGTGCCAAGAGTATACGATTTAGCTACTCACGTGTCACAATCCGTTTTATGGGGCGGTCTTCATTCATACATTTCATCCATAGATTGTAATTTAGCCTTCAATCAGCTCTGAAACAGTACCCTCAGTGGTATTACTCACAACATGGATGACTTTGTGACCCCGAAATATTTATATGCACGCCAGTCACCATACGCACACGAAGATCTTCGGGTGGGATCGAACTCACAATCTAAAATATGTGAGTCCGACGCCCTACAAACCAAACTTTCTCGGATCACATAATATTGTAACAGCACACTGAAAGATATGAACTTACGACCAATTGCATCAGACAAAGTATTGATATTACGTTAATATTTTACCATGGAATTACCATTTTTACAAATTTTTTTATGTTTTAGCTAGCTAACAACATTCTTAAGAATCTTTCTGCCTGTGACCCTCTCCAGTTCAGAAATCTGAGGCTGCAAACTAAATCTACCTCTATCGATAATTATGTACAGAATTTTGGCATCACTATGGCATCAACGACGAATATAAATACATGTATTTTGCAGCTTGCAGATATCTATTTATTATCAAGAATTTCAGCCTAGATCTTGTAGTCTAATAGTCATTATTAGCAACTGGTTCCGAATCTGAAAAAAATGCAGAACATCACAATTTAAGGTACTTATAGGAATCAGAAACTGTAGCGATGTTCGATTTATATAGAAGTAGATCCCAGCTGTAAATAATAAATAAATAACAAGCTCACTTTTTTTTCTGTCTGATGGGAGGGAAAGTATGAGTTGAAGGAAATATGATTATTATGGTGGAAAGCTAAAACGATTTATCTGAAGTAATCATCGTCATCTACAGCATTTCTAATGGATCCACTGGGGCCGTTACGATCACTTCATCCTGCTTTCCTGACGTCGAAACGACCTCCAATTGCAAGCGCAAAATACATCAATTGCTGCAAATGAAATTCCGTCAACTGTTGCACCATTTTTTCCCCTTCCTCGTCCATTAATAGATCAGTGCTATTCGATTCAGTAATAGATCTCATCTTCAACTGTTGAAGTTTCTTGGGTCTATATTACAGTTGATAACTTACAATTTTTTCATAAAAAATGAAAAAAAATGATGCTTTTACGTCGTTTAATTTCATCCCGAATAAGCACACTAGAAGCAATGAACACACAGCACAAAACAGCAGAGAGACGAAATAGAGAGATCTCTAACTATTGAACATTTTATCCCGAGTCTTAAATAGCTTATTTTTATAGGAAAAATCTTGTTTACATTGTTTATAGATTATTAAGTTTCTCATGGGGATTTCTGAACAAGTGACTTTCAAACTGTTGGATATACAGGGATCTTTTTGTAACACGATTCGCTTAGGTCAGCAACTTTTGTCAATTCTTCGCACGGTGGGAATCGCTGACTAAAAAACTTTGCAAAGCATAAATCTTTACACACACACACACGCGCACGCACACACACACACACGCGCGCACGCACGCACACACACACACGCACGCACACATGTTTGTATGTATATGTGTGTGTATGTAAAATTAAAACAATCATGTTGATTTGCAAAGTTCAAACGAAAAAAAAAATATTTTTGATGATGATGTCGTGTCCGTGTTTCCACGGAAAGGGGGTGCAGTACCTTCTGCGGTTAAAGACCCTTGAATACCCAAAGGGCAGAAGTCTGACTTCTTGCTCAAATGAAGGTGACACACACATTCGCTTACACAACCCCTTTTTACAGGGGGCTCATTCACGCATCTCGCATATAGAATATACAGAAAAGCATCCATGCCCGAACCTGGGACGCCCAGATCACGTGGAAGACACGCTACCTCTAGGCCAGATTTCCGGCAAATTTGTGTTTGAACAGTAAAACCTTTCCTATAGGAGGTATATGACATTATAGAAGTAATTCGACTCCACAGATTAGATGTGCTTTCTAAAGAACGAGAATCAGCTACCATACTGGAAGCTTCTGATACTCACATCTGAAGTGGCCCCTTTGGAAAGTTAAATCAGGAGCATACTATCATTTCAAACACGATACATCATTATAGTTTGCTTCGTCCAGTTATAGAGGAAAAATTCTCGGAATATAAATATTTAACAGCTATTTTAAGACGAACAAATATAGGCAGCCATGAAAATTTGGAATCATCCCAAAATGAATGAAACATCAATATTTGAAACGGAAGGAATAAAAAGAGAAAATATAGTACTTCTCAAGTAATTAGAGCAAGAGGTCTTGCCGAAGCCAAACATATTAGTCCATCATCAGATTAAAAATAAGTTTTATATATGTGAATATAATAACGTTAGAAACGTGTAATTTTGCTTCCCAATACGCATAAAAGAAAGAATGATTTACAGTAATATGTATTGGATGCTGCCAGATGTCTCATCAATGATCCCAGAACTTGGCGGCCATTTGGTGACAAAATGGATAATTCTGAAAACTTCGAGAATTTTGTCGATTGGTCCATTAGGAGCCGAGACACTTCCAGATAAACTCTAATTGGCCCAGAAGCTTCTGGCCACGCCTCCCGGGAACTATATAAAGCCGGCACTCTCACGCTGAAGCTGTTGTGAATTGAGTTTTAAGAAGCGAATTGAAGTAGAGAGTCGGCAGCTTAAGCGAGAAGAGACAGAGGAGTACTTCAGCCGTCTGAAGAGACCTTAGAACAAAGCTCTGAGGTTCATCTCTCCTGCTGAATCCAGTTTGGTCGCTTTATGCTGTGGACGTTGTCACTACTGAATTTCTACGTGTAGGCTATTGTCTGCAGTAGAGTACTACTGTGGTATCCTGCGTATTCGTCTGGGTTGCATATAGTTGTTGTCTATAAATATTTGTCGTCTTTGTGTTGTCCTGTCTTCATGTAAATAAACTTCGTCGTTTTTTCTTACTGCGATCTGATTGATTGTGTTTTTAAGACCATTTACCCACTGCACTAATGGACCTTACGGATCGAAAATCCGTAATAATATTTGCTTAATGCAGTTTCGATTTTCTGCGTTCTTTTAGAAATCTTCCTTCATTCGAAATATATATGCACAACGTAAGCAATCTCTTGCACATGTTTATTCCGAGTGAATCATACTCCAAAATTCTGTTTTTAAGAAATCTAGGAAACAAAAAGATAACTGTTGCATTAATATGAAAGAAACGTGTCCAAGTTCTTTTCATATTTTTTAAATAGATGTTAGATGTATATCTTCTTTTAGTTATACGCATCTAGAAAATAAAAACTCCTGCCAAGCGCGCTGATAGGGAACCTTGCCAAATGTTTCTAAAGCATGAAGATTGAACTATTTAAATTCGTATAAATCCATAGAAAATGATGGCAAAAACACCTAATATTTCACAAACCTTCAAAGAAGAAGCCTCAGAGGATAAACAGTTCACACTCAATGGTAATTAAAAATGGATATCACGCATACAAAAGAACATAAAAAGCTTTCTTCTGACAGCGCCATTTTGCGTTCTTTTTTACTTACTTTTTCTTTCTTTTAAAAGCAAAATATCTCTATATATTGGGTCGTTCGGAAAGTCATTTCGTATTTTTGTGTCAAAATGAAAAGAAATTTTCGCTTAATGAATAAATTATTTATTAAATTATAAAATTGCCATTCTGGTCTAATACCTTTTGCCATTCTGGTCTAATACCTTTTGGTAGTAACATGATTACACGCTCATAAAAGTTTTGGTCTTTGCTGTAAAAAAAAACTGATCGAGGTGGTTTTTGGCCTCCTCATTTGAAGGAAAAATTTTGCAAATCAGTTCTGGTACTGATGTACTGTTAACACATCTTCTCCACACATATTGGCTAATTTATTTCTGGCTTGAACAGCATTTTTACCTTTTATAGCAAAAAAGAAAAAAATGACGAAAATGCTGTTTATTGCTCTCCATATTTAAAAGGGCACCATCCAAAAACTACTGCGAAGAATCAGTTGCACTTTTTCACACTCAAGCCTTGCTATATCAGCTCTTAAAACATAAAATGATTTTGCGGTTTAAGTATGAAATTGGGTGCGAAAAATGCAATTAAATCCTTTGTCAGGAAAAAACGAAATTACTTTCCGAACAACCTAATAGATATAGATGGATATCTCACATATAAAAGAGCATAAAAAGCTTTCTCCTGACAACGCCATTTCATTTTCTTTTTCTTTATTTTAAAAGAAAAATATCTCTATAAAGATATACTGCTGCCGTTTTGTGTTCTTAATCTACAACTTTTCTTTGTGTTCTGATTTTACATGTAATTCTGAATCTATAGATATTCTAAAAATATGTATGTTTTATTCTGAACCTAATTCTGTTTCTATTTCAACTTTTGAAATTCGATTATTCACTCTGGATATTTCCATATAAAATATTTCAATCAATGCCAAGAATAAAGTAATGAAATAGAAGATTATGAAGACAAACAATTTCGTTTGGATGACGCAAAACGCGGCATTTAAAATACATCATCTCTCACTCCATTATTGTTGTCTTGGAGATGACTGTAAATTAATTTGTTAGAGAAATAAGCAATTGAGGTTGTTAGAATTCACAGATTTATGAAGTACTTCATCATAGTGACGTCATTTTAATTGCGGCGTAAAGTTTGTTTATGCAAATTGTTGATAATTTCATTTAGCGAATGCTTCTTTTTTATTTAAAGTCCCACTACTTGTGATAGATGACTTTTTTTTAAATATGAAATGTAATCATGGCGCTGTATTTCATCACTGGCATCGCTCAAAATGCTTTCTTTTGGAAACCGATACCCATCAGCAAATGTACGGAGGAGTCAAAAATGCGTTGCGAACCATAAATCAGCAAAAAAAAGAACATAAATTTTCTTGGTTCTTGAGGAACGGAACTTCGCAAGCAATAGAGGTTTATTTCTTCTGGAATACTTCGTAGATATGTCTACACTGTAATACAACTGAAAGTACGATGTGAATAAAATCTTAAAATTATTTATTCTTTGCAGGGAAAAAATGTTGACTTTTTTTTCTTTCTGGGAAACATGTTGTTTCCTTAAGGCACTTGCCATAGACAATCCCGTTGACGAAATCAATTAAAACAAAACTATCAAATAACAAAGTTATTGCACATATTTAAGCAGAATATGTGCAATAACTTCTTAGAGTAAAGGCTCTTCAGTACCAAAGTACAGAAATTTGACATCTAGCTCATTTGAGGATGACACTCACATAATCGCTTGCAGAACTCCTTTTTTGCAGGGGGATTCTTTCACTCACTCCACAGATACAGCAGAGGGTTGAGAACCATGCCCGAAACAGGACTAGAATCCGGGACTTCAAGATCACCTGAAAAACGCCTTACCCCTAGGCCAGGACGCCTTGATAAAGTAAATCATTCGTCAATAAAATTCGAACTCTGGATTTTGACGAATACTCACGTTTTAGAGCTCCCTGATTTCGAAAAACATATTTCTGGGAAAAGTCCGTCTCTCTCTATGACAAAGATAACTCAAAAGCGCATTGACTTAGACATGTGATCGTTCTTTACACTAAATTTGTAGATTTCTATCGAATTTTGAGAAAAATCCATTTAAATGAAGTCTGTTCGAATGTAAATTAATACGACAGCATCAAAAAGGGGAGAGAGCTGAATAGGCAAAAATTGGTGCACAGATTTAACATGTATTGAGTGCGCACCAAACGGCAAACTTAATCCAAGAAAGCGTTTGTCTGCGTTCTCAAAAACTTGCAAAAGGCGATTACTCAAAAACGCAATGACTTAAATATATCACATTTTTTATGGGATTTGGTGTAAATATTTTCGTTTCAATTAATTGGCAAAACACAAATTCGACTTTCGGTTATTATTAACCGATTGTCAGGAATAAATCGCCAAAAAGTTCGCCAAGGATGCCATGATATATTTAATAAAAATGCTAAATTCACTCCAGAGGGTAATATTCTGTAATTATTGAGTGCCAATGCCATGCATGGCGTATTCTGAGATAATACCTTTATTAGAGAGTATATGGGAAAGCTTTAAAGTGATCATTTCCACTGACTCTGAATTTTCTTAATCTGCATATCCGTATCTGTATCTGTAATGATTTTTCTTTTCTTGTGGAAAAAATATAGGAAAGAAGAAGAAAATACAAGGACAATAGCTCCACCCAAAACTTATTGTATATTTTTTAATTAAGGCGAATTTGTGTTTAATTCCCTATCTATTAAAACTAAAATTTGGCAAAAATCTACAAGTGTAGTCACAATCACATAATGAAATTGATATATTTAAATCATTGCGTTTTCCAGTTACCTTGCTTCCATGGTTCCTAAAATACAAACCTAGAGATAATAGAATAATGTACTATCTATGAACCTAATCAATCACAGATGAAAATTAACTTATAATTCTATTGTCAGTATCGTAGAAATGTAATTTTTTTTCTCCCTGCCGTTTAAATGATTGACTGCCTGTCGGTCTGTATGTCCGTGGTTAAGTAAATACTAGAATACAAAAACCCAGTGAGCTATATAAATAAAATTTTGTATGCGTCGATGATATGAAATAGTAGAACTAGCTCCGATTTTGAAACACATCACCATAAGGAATAGACCCAAGCTATTTATTCAATTATCTTCAATGCAGTATTAGTATCCAGTCAATGAAAAACAACACAGTATAGAAGTAGAAAGCAAAAATTTTACTCGAGTAAATAACTCAGCTGGCTACCAAAAACAACCCTTTAAGTTTGTACCCGTATATGTTAAGTTACATAAGCGTCTCGTTTTAAAGCAACATTAATGTTATTTTGGAGTTTCGTAATTTTAATCGAGGTTGACTCCCAAGATGGCACCGTCCCACTTTCGCACCACACCAGCTTCAATGTGGCGGCTCTCCATTGTGGAACGGTTTTTTGTTCCTTTATTTATTATTGTAAATTTATATTTTTAAAAGTGATGGCAACTCCAACTTTTGTTTCTTTTAAAGTTTTGATTATTTCATGCACATTTAATTTGTTAAGTAGCATTTTATTTTATTGTAAATAATTTTTCTTAAATCAGAGCTCAGAGAAGTGGTATTCTTTAAGAAGCAATAAAAACTATTTGTTCTGAAAGAATGAATCATTTTCCTCTGTAATCTCCTGGTTATTCTTTTTTAAACAATTTTTGTTTCCTGCATTCCTAAGAATAAAAAGGGAAGAAGTTGTTTTCTGGCTAAGAAGGTGTATGTTTATTTTAATCAAACCTTTTCCCCATAACATGAAGTTGGCCAGTTCTGATGTGAGATGGAGTCTAAATTAATTATGTTAATGTCTAGAGCAAATTAGCTCGCACTACATCAAAACATTTCAAGCAATAGATTTCACAAGCATCAAACCCGCTTACACATCAGTTCTTCGGTGGAATGAGTCTTGAACCTGGATCCTCCGGTCCCGAAGCCGATATTTTACTACCATGCCAAGGCGGATACGATGTAAGGGATAGAAGATCTATTGGCTTTTTCGTGTTTTAATTTTTTCAAAATCTATTACTCTGAGCGGAAAATTTAAAATTAAAAAGTTTCATAATAAGAATTGTAAAATGAGTTATAGAATACAAAATTAGTAGATTAATTGTATCAAGAATACATTTCTGAAAAATTCAAATTTGGAAAAAAAAATAATTTAATTTAAACAAAGTTTTTGAAATTTTACTCGGGTATGTGTTATGGTTGATAAAAAAAGTAACTTGTAATATTTTCAGGTTGAATTCGGCATTTTTTTTCTCTTTAAAAATTCGATTTGGTAGTAAAAAAAAAAAAAAAAAGAATCGTAAAACGCCTATAAGTATTTTCTATCTGTGAGAATTCGAGGAGTGAAAAAAAAAGTAGTTTTCTTAAAGCTTTATTTTTCGATTTTAAATAGCATGATAAACAATTTTTGAAAAAAAAAAAAGTATTTAAAATTAAACTTCGAAAGAAAAAAATTCTATTTTGTGTCGATTGATTTTCGAATTTTAATTAAAAGTAGAGTTTATGAGTCTGAAAGTAATCGAAAATTGAAATCGGACTTAAGAAAACTAAATTTCGAAAAAAAAAAAAAAGTCATATTTTGTGTCGACAGATTTTCGAATATCAGTAAAAAGTAAGGTTTAGGAGTGTCAAAGTAATCGAAAATTGAATTCGAACTGAAGAAAACTGAGATAAAATTAACTCAGACTTTGCAATTTCATGAAAACGTACTTAAGAAAACTGAGCCTTTGTAATTTCAAATTTAATATTACAAAGGAGATTTTGATTGAATTATACGAAGCTCAATGGAAAATGAGGCGTATTCTGTAGATGTGTGAAAATTCGATGAGAAAAATTGTCCCGCTGTTTTGTATTTGGACTTTTATATTCGTTATAATATTCCTTAAATATTCGTTAATTTTCGTTTAATCCTTCCCTTTAATATTCGTTACAGTCGAGACCTTCTATCAATGAATTTGGAACGTCAAATAATTAATATCAAACCGTTATCAATTTTATTATATGATATTGAAAATCTTTCTTCCCAATAGCTGTCCAGAATTTAAATTAAAATTCGCCTCGAGTGCCTTTTTTGTTATGGCTTATCTCTGAAAATGGCAGCTCGAATTGGACTTCATCCTGTAAAAGGCTGCATTAGCAAATTAGACTCAAAACTGCATTCTATCTATCTAGAGATCTTTCTATTTGTCTTTGTTTTATTTTCTTCTAATTTTTCTCTCGGCTGCAAGAATGGTATTCTAAATATGGTCTTTGGATAGGGGCAATGCTTTTTGTAATTACAGTTCTGCAATGTAAGCAATACATTATGCTGATGCTTGAGCAATTTTTACTTTCAATTTATTATCTACATATATTGTGCTAACTCAATGGTGAAAGTTGGGAAGACAAAATTTATCACGCGTTACATTTTTTAAAATTTACAGATTAGACATAATTTATATTCCATTTTCATTTCAACCACTTGTTAATCAAGCATAAGGGCTGATATGAGGTCTAGTCATTTTAAATATATAGTTAATAATATTAAGAAATAAGTACAAGATACTTTTAATTAAATTTAACATTCTTATTACAATTTAACAAAAATTTTAAGTAATTTTTTAATAAGTTCAATTATTTTCTTTCTAAAATAACTCATATTCAGGAACAATAATCAAATATTTCCGTATTTCCATTTTAAAGTTCGCTTTATTCCATCTCTGGAGACAGTCATGCATAGTTACAAGCAGACGTGAAGGGAAAAAGGGCAGAAATTAATTTTCTCTCATTTTATATAGCTTATTTTGATAGGGAAAAGATTGTTTATACAGACGATATATTATTAAGATTCTCATGGGGATTCCTGACACACGTCTATCACATAAAAATGGAAACACAGGGAACTTTTTTAAAAAGTATTTGTTAAGTCAGCAATTTTTACGGTTCACTCTTATCGTGAGAATCGCCGACTAAACACTTTTACAAAGCATTTCGTGAATTAATTAAGTAGAGAAATTTTTCACTTAATTCTTGCTGCAACTAAGTTTTAAAATCTTTTTTATGCTTATTTTTTTCTTTTCTGATATTTTTAGAACTTAGATGCCAGTTATTAATTCTTTTAGTTAGATTTTAATTTTGCACGTGTTGCGCTATTTGTAGGAAAATATGTGAAAAAGTTATCCCAATTTCTTAATATTACAATGCATTTATCTGAAATTCAATAAGCAACTGAAAATAATGAAAATAAAAAATCTACATTTTTAATACATCAATAAAATGGTTGTTTGAAAAAATTTTATTGAATACAATTGCAAACTTAAATAATAATAATAAGTTTGCAATTTAAAAAAAAGGCTTTTACTAAATTTATTCGATTAGGACTACGTATTTAAAAACTGTTTTTATTAAAAAAAGTTTAAAGTCTTGCCACCATTTTTTTTATATTTATATTTATGTTTAAAAGCGTTTATTTTTATAAAGATAGAAAAATTTTCTGCCTTTTTTTAGATTCTCCTTCCAATCATCATGAAGCAATTTATTTTCTCTATAATTTGATTAATTTATATAAACTTTTATATTTTAATTTTTATATAATAATGTAAGGACATTTGAAATATTGCAGTATTTTTAATTGAATTTTTCCCTTTTAAATTACTTAATACTTTCACTTTATAAAAAAAAATTCAGTGCTTCGATGTGCGATTTAGACTTACTATGCTAATTTGTTAAATGAATTTGCTATTTAATCACAATAAAAAGAACTGAATATATATTGTTATGAGTGATGTAAGGCCTTCTTGTGTTAATCTTGATATAACAAAATTGTGGATTATTTCGTATTGGTAAGAAAAAATAGCAAAAAGTTACTTTTTCTTTGTTCACAGGATTTTCAAGAAGAACACTAAAACTGATTGAGTTGAATGAACCTAATGTTCGGTTTCTACAATAACACATTCTGAAAGCCATTCTTATTCTGACTGACAGACAGTATCTCTTTGAATGGCGGAATTGTAAACAAAAAACAGGCAGAGCTCAAAAGGCGATTATCAAAGTGAATAATAGACCAGTGTCTATCTAGCAGAGTTAAAAAAAAATCCCATTATCTCGCAGGCGGGACAGCTGTTTCCGAGCAAAGAAAAGTTCTCTATTTTCCTTTATTTTTTTCTAGATCCAATCCTGCAAAGGATTAATGTGGTTTGATTTGTTATGGTGAGTGAAATTATAAATAATCCATTGTAAAGAAATAATTTGATCAAATTCGATCAGTTGAATTGTAATAAAGAAAAAGCATTTTCATTGTTTTCATAAATGTATTGTTTTGTCAAAATGATATTGAAAAAGGTTAGTTAAAATAAACTAGAGCCACACAAAACTTGAAATCTAATTCGATTTTTTCCCACTGTTGCCATTCACATGAAACATAAATCATATTTTCTGTCACAAAATCTTTTCAATACAAGTTGAATTGTTTCATTTAATATTATAAACTTTTTAGAACATTTAAATTATTTTAGTTTAAACATATGCACCTAATGTATCTAACTCATATTTAGAAGAAAATAAAATAATATAAAAGATTTCTTTTGTAATTACTACTTCATTTTAACTTTTAACTTTGGACACATTTTTATACCATCGTTCTATTTTAGAATTTATTATTTTTCTTAGCTTATTTTCTTTGTTTCTTTTTGTTCTACTTCATTATATAAGTACCAATAACTTAGTTCTTCTAAATTATTTTGTCTTATGCACAATAGATGAAAGAACTAAGATATTCTTAAAAAATGTCTACCCAAACTGCTAAATATATCCATAGTTAACCAATAAGCTATTTTAATTCTTTATTTATATACAAGATGAGGTTATCATTCTGTGGAAAGTAGGAAAGCAAAAATGAAATTTGGCGAATAGAAAAGCCTTGATTCTAGCATGATGCCAAAGAATTAAATGAAATATAATGATTTATTAATGTATGAGATTTTAGTGTTGTTATGCTTTTAGTGTAGTGTTGGAGTTAACATAGTACTTTCAGAATTTATTTTCTTTTGTAATGTATAGTAGAAAGTGAGCCCAATATTAAAAAGGATTATCGCAATACAGTATCCAAAACATACAAACTTCGATCTTAGTAAAGAAACCCATGATTTATGTTTACTCATTGATTTCGATTTCACTGTTGGTTTGAATTTTAAAATAATGCAATTCTTCCAATTGAACGAGTAATCATATGACATCGGCGGTTGAATGTCAAATATTCAATAATATATACTTACACTAACTTAATTATAACTTAATAAGTTGCTATTCATTATTTTTACTATTATTTTAATTTACATACTATTATGTACTATTTATATTTTTTTGTGATATTATATTGCATGTACATAAACAATGCAGGGTTTTATAATAACTACATTGTGTAATCGAAGGTTTTCACACTTTCGGAATTATCTTTTTTCCGAATTTCTCCAGAAAGACTGGACTGACCCGCTTTAAATTTCGTCCATGTCAAAAATATACTTGAATTCATATTTTACTTAGAAAATTCTGTCACTGAGATTAACTCTTTGACGTATTTGGTTCAAAATTTGATTGGCATATATACTTTAGATGCTAAAATTGTGAATTAAACAAGTAAATCTTTTTTAAAATTGGCGCTTTTACTAACTAACATGTGAAAATACAGATCGACAGACGGTCGTCAAACCTTTTTCTGATTTTATTCAATATTGACACGGATTTACATTTAAATGCTTAACTAGTGTATCGAATTTTTGTCAATCGCTTTTGCGGTAATATTAATAGTTTTTTGTGTTTACAGTTTTCAAGTTCTCTTGAATTTGGACCAATAGACAGACTTCTCACTCTAAATTTGATAGAAATTTACTTATGTAGTTTTGCATTAAATCTATACATCAAGTCTCAACTTTCTAACTAATAACGTGGTTGAGTTATTTTATTGAGTACGAAATGTGCATTTCAAACTCAGGTTTGAAGTGTGGAGATTCATATAAATATTAAATTTCTTTCTTTTCTTTTTTTCTTTCTTTCTTTTTCTTTCCTTTTTTTCTTTTCTTTTCTTCTTTTTTTTGCAATAATACATGTTTTTTCTTCGAGTGCATAGTATACAGTAAAGTAAATAAAAACAAATGTTTTTATTTACTTTATTATTATTACTTTATTTACTTAATTTTATTTATTAACAAACAAATTTCACATTTGGGGAAATTTAAATAATTGACATAGGTAGCTCATAATGTAAAACATAAAACATCGTGCAATAAGTTTTAATATCATTGTTTTTGAGTGCAACTCAGCATTCGTTCAAGATATCAACACACTCATACTCCCTCGCCTGATATTTTGTTGTTTTTGCCGGTTATTATTGTAAACGTTAAAATGACATGCAAAAAAAAAAAAAAAAATCTTTTTTCTTTAGCTTTATAGTGACAGATTGAAGTTCCTGTTACTTTTATTCGAAACATTTCTGTAATTATTTCAATTAATTTGCAAACAACAAAGAATTATGAAATGGAAATCTTATTTAATGATCAAAATCTTAAAATAAATATTGTTAGCACTCAAAAAATAAACAAAAAAATTAGGCAACCCATCGTCAAAATTAAGGAACTTTAAAAATAATTAAGGGAAAATCAATTATAAGGCTAATTTTCAGCCGCCGTGATTGAATACCAATATTTGCATAGCAGTTAAAAATGGATGCAAAAATCTTGGGAAATCCATCTAACCTTGGAAGATTAATGTAGTACAGTCTAAACTTTTTACTTTTTGGTTTACGAAGTACAAAAAAAGTATTATAAATGAAAAAAAAAAAAAAAAATCGAAATTATGATTTTGACGAATTTTTGCATTTTAGATCTCCTTGAGTTCGAAAATTACATTTTTGGCATTGTATTTGAATGTCTATTTGTGATATTGTTTTGAAATTTGGAAAACGGTCTTTACACCGAATTTATAGATTTCTATAAAATATTGAACAAAATCCTTTCAGGCGAAATCTGTCTGACTGGCTGCTCAAATATAAGATACTACAATAACTACAAAACCAAGAAAGCTAAATGGACAAAATTCGGAACACATATTTAATAATTACAGGGCAACTAATCGAATTTTGAGCTCAGTTTGAAAAGAATTGACCGTCTGAGCATATGAAATATATGAACACGTTAATTCAAATACTCAGTGACTTAAATATATCAAATTCGGCATCGGATTAATTGATCATAAAGTTTACTCTATGACAAATTGCTAGAAACGCAAACTCATGTTCGATAATAAAACGCAAATTCGATTTTCGGAGAATGTCAGTGATTAATAACCAAAAAATACATCAAGTATCATACAAAAGATTCATTAAAAAAGATAAATTTCAGCCAGAGGATGATATTTCATGACTATTTTACACCAATGCCATGCATAGCATTCTCTGAGATTATATTTTTATTTGAGTTTAGTTTATATTAAGGTCCCGTTTTAAAGCAACATTAGGGCTATTTTGTGACGGACCACATAATTTTGAACCCCTTTCAGATAACCTGAGCCGGCATTCCCCACTTCAAACTTCCACACCATACTAGAGGGAGGACATCTTTTTTAGAGAACATGCAAGAAAGTTTTAGGGGAATCCCTTCCACTGATATCACAACAGAATCAAAGGTAAAAAGAGTATTTTTTAAAATAACTTTAAAAAGCCAGAATTTCTTACAATGACTATCACCAAAAACATTATACTTATTTTTTTTCTGTTGTATCACTTAAGATTATTGAATGTCAAATTAAAAATTTGATAAAACCTTTTTTAAAATAAATTAAACGAATTTTTTTTCATTATAAGTCAATTTTGTCTTTTATTTAAAATTTTTATTATAAATTATATAAAATTGAAAAAAAAAATTGAAAATTCGTTAATATAATTCAATCGGAATATCAAATGAAATTCATTTAATTGGTAAATGAATAATTCAGCTTACAAATTTTAAATTAGTGCATTGTCTACAAGAGTCTACAAATGTGCGAGATTTCAAAATTATTGTGCACCGAGAAGCAAGTGAAAAGTGAAATAGAAAATTTTATTAATTTAGCTTAAAGCAGATAGAGATAAATAATGTAACTCATGCTAAACAAATAAACTCAAATTAATTAAATTCAGAATAAAATATTGTTATTAAAATCACATAGTCACTGCTTATCAACTTGCTATAGTTGAAATTTAAAACAAACGATGAATAAAATTATTAAGAAAATTAATTAACCCTTTCGTTACTAACGGTACTTTAAAATACTGTTTAAATATTAGAATAGACAGATACTTCAAATATACTACATAAATAGATGCTTCACAATATGACTATTTCATCTAACAGTATTTTATAGAGGATGAAAATCGTATTTACAATAGAAAGCAGTAAATATTAACCAAAGATAACATTAAAAATCTGTTATAAATAATTTAATTTATGCAATTATTTTAATTCATCAAAAAAGCTCTTTTTTATTCTTCCTGGTTTTGTTTTGGGCCAAAACTTAATGATTAAGGATTCAAAAGGAAATTTGAAAAATTGGTGGGAAAATAATTCGGTAAATAAAGGGTTAAAGTGCAAAATTTGTACTTTTTGAGCTTTTTTTTGGTGGTCGAGCTACGAAACTGAAAAGCCTACGACTATTTTTGGTGGGCACAACTACCAACTTTTATCAAAGTATAGAAATTTATTAATTCAAATTCAAAGTATAGAAATTTATTATTATCAAATTATTTTAATTAATTAAAAGAGTTCTTTTTTTATTCTTCCTGGGTTTGTTTTGTGCCAAAACTTGATTAATGATTGAAAAATAAATCTAAAAAATTGATGGGAAAATAATTCAATAAATAAAGAGTCAAAGTGCAAAATCTTTACTTTATGAGTTTTTTTGGTGGTCGAGCAACTAATCTAAAACAACCATCAACCATTTTTGGGAGGAACAACTACCAACTTTTATTAATGTACAGAATTTTATTAATTATTTTTTTCTAAAGCTATTGTTTACATCCGGAAACAAAATCAGATTATTCGATAACAGACGCTTTTGGTAACATTTGCATATACGAAATGACTTATAATGAAATCTGATTGCTATTCCCCATATATTTTGTTCCTAATGATTATTTCCCCTCTCCCCTCTTTTTTATAAACTGACACCTGGCAGTACCTTCATTGTTCCATGATTGCACACACCAGCGAGTCTTTATATGCGGGGACCCCAGCTTTTTTATTGTCTTATTGGAGCTATAACGGCAAGTGTTAGAAGCGAAAGCCAGCATTTATCTTCTGATTGCCGGTTTATTAATGGATAAAAAGCAATAACGTGCTTTGTTATCACTCCGCTAGCAGCTTGTTAGCGCTTGTTGTCTCAACACATCCAGGAAATTAGATTACAAGCCGTTCTTTAGCCCCAAATTGCATCGATTAGACAGAAGAAAAATAATTCTTGTATATTATTTTAGTTTAACCTTTGAAAATATTTTATTTCCGTTTGATATGATTTATTTTGTTTCGTATCAGCTACTGGCTGGTATCTGGAGCGTTGGTGCCACAGAAAAAAATAATTTTGCAAATATCGTTTGAAATTTGAAGCAGCTAACTTGTTTAACCACTTGACCTACGAATTTACTTAATTTCCTAATTAAATGACGAATTTAATAGTTTCCTGATTGGAATATTTGCTATTATTTTAACTCCTTTGATAATAATACGTTTCAAGTGACTTTTTTCATTTTAAATTATTTAATACTTTTCACTTAATTGCAGATTAAAAATTCACTAATTCGATGCGTGTCTCAGACACGTCATCGTATGCGAAGTGGTTAATTAGGAATGATAGAACGAATGACATTAATTTTGTTGTCGACAATGAATACATTTATTGAAATGGAATGATATATAAAGGAGAAGTAAAAATAAGATTTATTCTATTTTTTTATTTTATTATTCGTTTGTGCTTTAGAGTAGACATTTTTTCCCCTTATTTTTTCGTCTTTGGCAAAAACAAGTAAATTTCTCGGCTGCCAAACTCGTGAACATCCGACATACAGCTTTTTATATGAAAAGCATGGATTTTTTAGGTTGAATCCACACATTTGAAGTGATTGACCTTGTGCCTTGTTGATGGTCGTCGAGAATGCAAGAGGAATGGGGAATTGCAATCGTCTGAAATCAAAAGAAATCGGTGGTAATAATAGGTTGGTTGGTTGATCTGTAGTTTTATGGCGCAAGATTCAGAATTGGCCATGCTGCACTAAGACATAGGGTTTAAATATCACTACACCATTAAATATTGTCTCCTCCAGGCTAAAAACTGATAAAACATTTTGTTCAAAGAAGTACTTATAAGAAATATACGTAGCTTAAATAAGATAAAATCTATGGTTAAAACAAATAGTTTCCTTAAATAATGATATTTATATAAAATCAATAAATTTAATAGCTCTTAACATATTAAAGGCAGGAGTCGTAGTATTACGATTTGATCCGCGTTACCTAGCATATTTTCGTCGAGATCCCCCGTTAAAAATGTGTTAAAAATGTAAGAACATTACGGTGAGGTTGTTCTCCAACAAGTTCACGCAAATTCAATGATAATGAATTAAAGAAACGCATTCGATAACAATTAAATTTGGGACATTCAATTAAAATAAGTGAAACTATAAGGTTAACTTGATAATCCGAACACATCGGAACCCTCTCATCATGGTAATAATGGGAATGGATGGAATAAGCACATCTCCATTCGACTTTCCGTTAAGAATAGTTGCCCAAATTCTTGCCGCATGTTGGTTTTCTGATTCTGATGATGAGGTAGCGTTGTACATGATCGTTGTCTCTCTATTCTTATCGCACATTGATCATAAGATTCTGAAGCACGTAAATTAGCAATTTGTAGCGATATGTTTGTTAAGTTTTATTACGTTCAAAATGAATGCTAATAATTGTACTATGCATATTACCTTAGCGTAAATTCAATCAATAAGCTGGCAAAGTGCTATCGCAATAGAATGAAAGGTAGACAGCGTATAAAATACGAACAAACATAAATTCATTTTTATGTATTAGATTAATAATAATAATACTCCTAAATCTCCGCGCAAGTGTGAGAAATAGATAGGCAGTTTTATCGCAATCGAATAAACCGTATAAAAATTTATATTTATATATTAGATGTCTAGATGGTCTTTTTGTTTTATCTTAAGCAGAACTAATAAACAAAAATAGAGTTAAATAACTGTAAAATAAACTTGCAGAATTGCACATGTTTCTGACATGTTATACAAAGAACAAAATGCTACTATTATAAAATATTAAAAAGATAAATGCAGCAATATATATTGCGTTATAGCTGACAGAGATATATATTTCACAAAAGTGAATTGCAGATTAATAAAATATGCATCTGAAAATGAAATTATCACCAATGAATATGAAATAATCTACTATGACGCTAATTAATGAATCATTAATACTGCTTATTATACATTAACGAATTAATGAGGGTTTTATAAATTATTTTTGTTAAGTGTTAATGTTGTAATGTTAATTATATTGTGAGCTCGCATTGAATAATAATACATAAAATATGTTGTTTACTTAATTTTTTCAAATTGATTGAACTTTACTTTGCTATATCTTTTACTTGATGATTAATTGAATAATATAACTATTCAATGTGAGGGAAAATGTTAAATGTTACACCAAATATTGCTATTATCGCCATATCAGATGACAGTACGCCAATTCTGGCAACCATTCCTCTAGAGATTCTCAGAGTTTGTTATTCTTCTTGTGCGTGGATGATGTTCTATGGTGAGCGTTCAGTCTTGAATAGTAAGGAATTTTTTATTAAATATTATCGATTACAAATTAGTTTCATCGTTCAAAAAACGAACCAGCACTCGTCAAAACTTCATAGAGATAGTAATGCATACAGTTCACTTAATATCCTACAATGTTATTTGGCCAAATTCTTAAAAAAAGTAGATTCTTTTGCATATAGATGTATATACGTGGCAAAGAAACCAATAACAAAAAAGTATTATGTTATGTAAATTTTACCCCCACTAAAAATATAAAGGTTGGTCTCCCCTAAATTCTCTCACATATTCTCTAATAAACTTACCTTGCTAGAGAATGTCTTACATCGTAGTGAGATACAATAGTTAGCAAATAATTTTTTCGTGAATTTAGTATTTGTACTGAATATATCATGTCATTTTTAGATAATTGGTGATTAATCTATGACAAGCGTTGATAATGCCCCAAAATCGAGTTTGTGTTTTATACACGTTTTTCTCCCTCGATAAAATCCTACACTTGACATAAAATTGCACGTGTAGTTACAAAATATGATACCAAATTTGATATACTTTCGTCACTGCGACCTTAACTTACCGTGTTTTTAAATTTCTATGAAAATACAGACTGGCAGACATATAAGTCATGATTGAATTTGGCACAAAACTTGACAGGCATCTGCGTTATAAATATTAAATATCTATACAGAATTTTATCATCTAGTTCTTTTTGTTTTCTAGTTATCATGCTATTGAACAACTGGACAGACAGACTTCCAATGAGTGGATTTTGCTCAAAATTTAATAGAATCTAAAAATTTGAATAAAGACAAAATTTCATCCACTTACCTCTAAACGTTTTTGATTAATCTTTGTTATAGACAGATGGACGTACATTTTCCACAAATTTGTTTTTCAAACAAAGGGGGGGGGGCTAAAAAATGGAGATTCGTCAAAATCTTGAATTCGAATTTTTTAAAGACTACTATATTTTCTCTATACTATGTAGACAAGGAAAAAAATATTTCAAGAGATACAGAAATTTCAGATGGATTTCTTTCGGTATAGATTACAGCTTGTAAAATTCTTGCAATTTTTATTGAAGAGCAATTAAATATTGCTCTGAGGTAAAAACAATAAAATTTAAATATGTATATTGAGTACTTATTTCTTATTGACAGATACTGACCCTTAATTTGTAAATATCGGCAATTATTGAAAATTTTAAAGAAAGATAGGGGTTTTTTTTTTCTTAGGATGAGAATAATTCGCCCAGTTTAACTGATTTTTCTGTCTCCATCAGCAAAAGAAAAGCATATTAAAGAAGATTTCACTCCCAAAACCATTTTCATCACTACGTAAAAGTTGAATCTAGAGGGCTGAGAGGAAGTGAAAAAAGAACAAAATTGCTGAGAACTCCCAAACAAAAAATCTTAGTACAGATTGAATAAAAATCTATCGATCTACAGGGTTTAAAGATTTGTAACTTATGTTAAGTGACTACTATAACAATCATTAAAATTCATTAGTTGTTCATTAGATGAAGCAATAATGTGCTTATATTGAATTATTTCTCTTCAATAATAAGAGTGTTGGCAAAATCAAAGAACTGTGGGGCCAACCAAGAATTAGACATAAGATAAGATTTTACTACTTTATTACAGCTAAAACATTTAGATTTTGCATAGTAAATTATCTATGCATTTTTAAAATAAAGTTTTGGCATTCATAAAATGGTAGTTAGTTGCTAATTTTATACCCATTGAAGAATATTTTACTTAGCTCCAAAAGTTTCAATGAAAACTGGCATAATTTTTTTCACTTAAAACTGAAATTTTATACTTTCCTAATTAGTATTAATTTCTATTTACTTTAGTTATACTTTAGATAATTATTTCATATATGATTGTCATAGAATATTCATAAATACTCCACTAATTTCTCTGTTTGTTTTTGTCATTCTTAATATGGTGGCTGGGTGGAGAGGTCTCGGCTTCGGAACTAGAGAATTTCAAATTTAAAACCAGATTCTAAAATTGATTAAGTTGTATTTTTATGCTATTTATTTTTGGTATATGTTTATAGTTTTAAGTACATTGTGTTTAGGACAGTTTTAATCTTTTTGATTTGTTATTATTTGATAGTTTTTCTAAATGCCTGGGAAACACAAATCTAAGCTTTCGAAAAGGAGTAATGAAGTTCGGGCAATGAGAGTAACTAGAAGTAGAGAGTTGAATCCTCAAGCAGAATTTAGAAGAATTAAAGAAGCAGAGCAGCAAGCTACATCTAGATCAGCTGAAACGTCGTAAACGGTAATGGAATAACGGAATCAATCAAACCGTCTTATACATACACATCAAAATTTCGACGCGTACGTAATAGCTAGTATACGAGTAAAAGCTAGTTTATTTATACATCTTGCTCAAATTTACTTTTAAGGCATTTTGTTACACAAAAAAAATTATATCACTTAAACAAATTTTTAAACTTTACATTAATAGGTGATAATTACATTAATAGTAATAATATTTATTCTTCAATAATAGTAATTACATTAATAGTAAATAATTTTATATCGGTCTATTTTTTTTCCCAAATTACTATCAGAAAATATTTTTGAGATTTTTTTTTACAAATTTCGTAATAGTAGTTCACACTCTCCATATATTTATTTATATATCTTGTTCAAATTTGGAATCTTTAATAAAATACGTTTTATTCCTCAACTCGAGTTCAAATACATTTTTTTAAACTTGTAGTGGGTGACACTTGATGTTAATGCAGTTTTTTTTTCTTTCAAATATTCATCCATTCATTAAATTGAATTCATTTTTGATACTTTAAATATAGAGTTTCAGCAGTTTCTAACAAAAATCGAAGTCGGCAGGCAGTAGCTTAGTCAGTAAAATGCAATGATTTCAGTATTTTTCACGTGAAGTTGAAGAATGTGAGCTCAATTCTTTCGAAAATCGATCCTTTTTTATTATTATTCAATAAAAAGTAACTAAAATGAAAATTTTCTCTGTTGAACTTAGAAGGAATTGAATTTAAAATTATTTTATATTACTTGTTAATATTCATCTTAAAAGCCTTTTTATCCATGTTTCTCCCTGTTCTATAGCCCAGAAAAAGTCCATAATTATATCAGAATAACAAATGTATCATTTAGCTTTTGGTTACATTTTTTGGTATAGCTTTTTGCATACAAATCGCCTACAATAATCTAATAACCCATTGACTGGAATTCGATTGTTTCTCAAACAAGGTTAATGCTTTGTTTTGCTGCAATCAAACCCCTATTTTCCGCAGCTTCCTGCTAAGACAATGGACTCCGAAGTCAATTTTATTGACTTAGTTGCTGGGTAATTATACCGTTACGTTCGGTTGGTAAATTAGCTCGGTCCGAGAAAAATGATCCGTTCTACAAAGAAAACCTTTCTGACTTGGAGCTGCGAATTTCTGAGAATATGAGCTGAAACTAATTATAAATAGAACGAGACACATTGCTATCGCCATTTAGTATTTGGCGCCCTTTTTTGTTCGATGAAGATAAGCAGAAAGGAAAGCAGACGACATTTTTGTGCGTATGATTGTAGAAGATCTCGTTCTAGAGTGACGGCAAATCAATAAAATTAACTGAACAATTTTTAAGGCATCCGACAACGTTCGAAGGAAATATTTTGAAAAATTGGATTAAAAAAAACTATTTATTTTTTTAAAACTATTTTTTTAGATGTGTTGTGAAATATAAACACTATACATACAAAAATTATTTGAAAAGAAAATATACTTCGAGAAATAGAAAAAATTGTTGTAAATTTTAATGATATTTAACCCAAACGATTTACACAGTTCACAAAATGGTAACACATCAATCCTAATTTTATTCGCACACAAGTTATAGAATCTAATGATGAATGAAATGAGCAAAATCTAAGGAACTTTTTGCGATGCAAAGTTGTGGGTAAAAATATACGTATCTATGCATTTTTTCATAAATTCAAAGCTTAATTTTTCTAAAAACATATACAAATGAAAAAGTATTTCATCAAGAATAAAACCTTGGGTTCATTTCATTGCCCCTATTATTTAAAACGCACGCTGAAAGTTTTATGTGAATGCCTCTATTAGTTTTTGAGATATCATGTTAACGGTGGAGAATTTTCATTAAAATTAATGTTCTGAGAAAATTGAATTTGAAGACAAATTTTAGCTGGAAAATATTATTTGTTTAAAATTCTCCTATAAGATTGGTCGGGCCTTTCTTTTCCTAGAAAAGAAAAACTGTTTTGTTGAGAGAAAAGTCTGAACTACAAGAAATCATAATTCGATAACCAGTAACCAGTGTTCAATATGATCGATAACCAGTTTTTTTAGTGTAGTCGGATACCTTAATTTGAGTCGGCAATGAAGTGATATTTTAGCTTTCTTATACACCGTTGTAGTTTCATTTAATATTTGGGATCGATTAATTTTAATGAATGAAGCTTTAATGCTGATGATTATGCCATTCCTTTCGCAACGAATCATTCCTTCACCCACCATAAAGCCTACATTTCGCTTGAAATAAGCGGTGTTGTCTTCACAAATCTTTCTAGCAAACTCTCTAATAAAAGTAAATTTGTGTTTCAGACGCGTTTTATTATTATTATTATTATTATTTACTAGCTGGTACCCGGCGCGTTGCTACCTCTGAAAAAAAATATTATTAAGTGCAATCAATAAATAGCAAAGTTTTATCGAAATAGGATGAAGAGTAAATGTATGAAATACGAACAAACAAATATTCACCGAATATTTGTTTGTTCGTAATATTCGACATTTAATACAACGAATTCCACCGAAGAACCGCAGTGTAAGCGGGTCTGGTGCAAGTTAAATTCGTCGGAGGCAAACGTCCTCCCGCTGGTGTGGAAGTTTGGAGAATGGGGTGCCAGCTCAGGTGTCGTCCTCGTCATCTGACTGTGGGTCAAAATGACGAGGTCCGTCCCAAAATAGCCCTGGTGTTGCTTCAATACCGGACGTTAATATAACTAAACTAAATTATCTACAACTCCTGATACGATTCCGCTTCTGGTTGGAGTTTAACTCTGATTCACTGCAGCTTGAGACTACGGGCCTTTTTGTAGTTTCCGTCAGGCGAAGCGTGAATGTTCTGAGCATACCTCCTATTGGATGAGTTGTTAAATTCTTGAAGATTCCAGCATTATCCATTTTGTCGCCAAATAGTGGCCAAGTTTGCCGCCAAGCGCTGGAATTACTGGCTCGGCTCCCGAACAGCATCCCACACAGATGATTGTAAAATGATCTTTCTTACGATGAAACTATTCTTGATTGGGAAGTAACATTACAGGTTTGTTACTATATATAGAACGGTCTAGAGAGATTGGTTAAACTTTCAAACTCCCATTCTTAACTATATAATGAACGCTCAAAGTCCAATTCTTCTCTGTAAGAGGTCTCTCTTAATAATTCGATTTTAACGAGCACCGTTGAGGAATATGAAAAAAAAAAAAAAAAACCGTAAAAAAAGTTTTTTAAAAAAAAAAAAAGGTTGCAGTATTTGATAGAATCGAAAGCTGTTTGCTGTTGGCTAATTTATTTTTGTATGGCTTCTTTTGGATCTTTTTGCAGTGTATATTTTTTTTTTAAATCTCAATTATTCTTCTATAATTTTCTTCCTTTTTTCCATTTGGTATTTTCTAATTGGCTATTGAAAAATTAACAGCCAAATAACGAGCTTCCTTCACTAATTCATTGCTTCTTATTTATATCTGTCATTACTTATGAACTATTCTGCACAAAGTGCTTCTTTTTTATAAATTCATTTTTTATATTGATATTGAACATCAATCAAAATTGAAATTTTCTCTCTGGAATTTCAGTAAAGTTACCAAACACCGAATTGATTTTTTTAAATTTAATTTTCACAGTTTTACACAATTCTAGGTTTAATTTTTACATCAAAGTATTATCAAAATTGATATCCTATATCTATATCGATTGTAATTACATTCTTACCACTATTTATTAAATGTTCAATCTCGCATCACGAAAGCTCAAAAAGCTGATAAATTTCAAACAATGGATTTAAAAAAAAACTGAACACGATAACTAATTGCGATAGTTTATTAAAAGAAAGAAAGCAAAACATCTTTGAGAAAACTGTTTAAAAAGATTTCACGAACACTAATATTAATTCCATAACCAGTTCCTTCTTCGCAGGATCATCTTAATTAAAAGACGCAGAGAAATCCAGTTTAAAATCCCATTATTTTGAAACATCTCTTATCAAATTCTAATTGGATGGGAATGGAAGCTAGGCAAAGCTTTATTGTTCGCTACAAAAATAAAGATTAGTCATATGTTATCTTTTAATAGACGCGCTTAGTCGTATATAATCTCCTTAACTAACCAAACGGCGCATTTTGTTCTTTTGTTCCAAAGTCACTAGAGATAAAGAACATGGACATCGTAGGCAAAACTCGACTTTGGTAAACATTAAGCATTCAAATGTGTTGAACATAAATGTTTTTCTGTGCGTGTTTGTGTGCTATTCACCCCAGCAACAACCTGTTGCGTGACGAAGTGATACTATTGAATGTATCGTTATAGGGATCTTGCCATGGGAAAGAGAGTCCCATTCTTTGTCCATTCGGAATGGAAATGACGTTCGTCTTGACAACTTTCAAGGACTTTGGATGTAACCTGATGGCCTTGAGACAGGGCAGAAAGCTTCGAAAAAGAGTCATTTTCTAATTGAAGGTGATTTAGGAATATCATGAGTTCAAAGGGGTCACGCTTTCAGGATTATCAATTTCATCGTCAGAATAAAATAGGATGAATCTATCAGTCTCTTTACTTACATCTCAACGTTAAGAGACTTCGAAATGGAATTTGTTTTTGTTCTTTATAATTGATAATCGGAAAAATTAAATGTAAAGGCTATAGTTAAAGTAAATTTAGATTGAATTTAATTATTGTTGCTTTTCTAGATACAGCAATAATTTACGTAATAGTGAAGATTGTTCGTTGGTTAAATAACTTGAAGACACAGGTTGTCTTTTCTGGGGTTTATTAGGTAACATAACAACAAAAGGCAATCTGTTACTCCATAGTGTGGTGGGTCTAGAATCAACAATGAGACCACGTGATGTTTACATGATTGGCGGTTAGCACCGCCCAGGAAGATCACGAGTTCACTGAATTCTTAACAACAGTTGAAGATTAGTTAATACTTTTAAAATAAATGGAACAGATCTTTCTTAATTTTCCAATTTTCTCATTTTTACTATGCTTGCTTATAAATTTGATATTCCATCCTTATTTATTCGAAAAAAGGAATAAGAATTATTTTAACTTGCGAATATGGATTTATAGATTATTTCTACAAAACAAAACAAAACAAAATCAGGAGGAAGTGTTTTGTCCGAGGTTATCTAATATATTTTCACAATAAGATGCGTTATGTGTTTAACTTTATCATTGTGGGGTTATGTTCTGTTACGGCTCCTAAGTCAATAAACATTTCTAAATTTTCCTTTTTTAAAAACCAAACAAGATTTTAATTTAGTATTCATGGCAATGACTCTTTGCCAGTGACTTTTTTCAATATCTGGTTTATAACAATTTTAAATAAAATGATAAACACAATGGAAAAATTCAACAATACAATCTAAATTGTTTAAAACAGGCTGGACTTGTTAATTGATCAATCAAACGCGAAATAAAGGAATAAAATTAAAGGGCAAGGTTCTTTTTTGTCAACGAATTTAAAAATATGTGAAAGAAATTCTATATTTATTGTTTCACATTGAAATATTGACATTTATAATTTAGATGTAAAAATTATCAACATAATGTCATCAATACAATCAATTACTTGGTTTTTGAATAAATGTGTCTTTAAACAGATGAATTTCGAAAAATAATCTTTTCGATTCAGACAGCTCTAAAATAACGTCGATTTTTACGCTTTATTTTTGTATAATTAGTATATCTGAAAATTAAAAGTTCAATGCTATATTAAAGCTTTTATTCATTATTTTGCAACCTTTCTAAATGCTAAAAGCATGATTCATTTTCTCATGGATTGAGATACTGTCAACACTCAAGCTATTGCGTACTTCAAACAGTTTTAATCTAATTACTCGGGATTTATTTACGAAATATTGTGAGGAAACATACATGTTAATGAAGAAAGAAACGGAGATGGCCATTTTTTTTTTCTTTTCTTTTTTGGTAGATGACGGTAATTTTAAGAATGAAACTTTTAAATAAAAAAGAATAAAAATATTTTTTTAAGTCGTTATGAAGATGAATATAAAATTAGCTTCTCATAATTAGATTTTTATTCAGAAATGAATTCTATTATATTCATTATATCGTTTAATAAATGTTTGGTCTAGAAAATGTTCTTATTTTAATTAAATTAAATTTCTCCTTCATATTTTAGCAAGCAAAAAAAAAAGTTCCAGAAAAAGTTTGGTCTAGAAAATGCTCTTATTTTAATTTAATTAAATTT
>JAPMOQ010023145.1:487078-511252 GCA_026543055.1 Argiope trifasciata
AAAGTTTGGTCTAGAAAATGCTCTTATTTTAATTTAATTAAATTTCTCCTTCGTACTTTAGCATGCAAAAAAAAAAAAAAAAAAAGCTCTTGTCCAAATTGTGCGGTTTCAGCAAAATTTGGTCAAAAAAATTTCGAAGCTGAATTTTTAAGAAATGTACCTAATTTAGGAATAAGATTGTTATTTGGTATAAGTATTGAACATGGAATAGAAAACATATTGCTTTAAAAATGTTAGGACTTTACTGAATTCGTTCCTTATTATAAAATACTAATTCTATCAAGACAATCGCTAGATTCTCGCATTTTTATGCATTTCTATTATTTACACGACGCCTTTCGTAAATTTTCAAACTTGCTAAGGTTCTCCGTAATATATTTCATTTTAAGCTTCAAAATAATCCGAAGTATATCTTTACTAATCAGAATATTTTCAAAGGGTGATTTCTTTTTTAACTTGTAATATCGCTTTCCGAATTTTCATAACATAAAGTACCATAATTTAAGAAAATTTGTTAATATATATATATATATATATATATATATATATATATATATATATATACACACTGAAGTGACAAAAGTCATGTGATGACTGTTAATATCGTGTCAGTCCTCCTTTTGCCCGGCGAAGTGCAACAACTCGACGTGTCATGGAGTCCACAAGTCGTTGGAAGTCCTCTGCAGGAATATTGAGCCATGCTATCTGTATAGACGTCCATAATTGTGAAAGTGTGGATGGTGCAGGAGTTTGGGCACGAACGGACTTTTCGATGATGTCCCATAAATGCTAGATGGGATTCATATCGGGCGATCTAGGTGGCCAGATCATGCGCTGGAATTGTCCGGAATGTTCTTCAAACCAATCGTGAACAGTTCTGGCCCGGTGACATGGTGCATTGTCATCCATAAAAATCCCATCGTTGTGTGGGTACGTGAAGTCCATGAATGGCTGCAAGTTTTCTGCAAGCAGCTGAACATAACCATTTCCAGTTAATGATCGGTTCAGTTGCACCAGAGGACCGAGTCCATGCCATGTAAAAACAGCCCACACCATTATGCAGCCACCACCAGCTTGAACAGTGCCTTGCTGACAGTTTGGGTCCATGGCTTCGTGGGGTCTGCGCCACACTCGAACTCTACCATCAGCTCGTAACAACTGAAATCGTGACTCATCTGACCACGCCAAGGTTTTCCACTGGTCTAGGGACCAGTCGATATGCTCACGAGCCCAGGAGAGTCGCTGCAGGCGATGTCGTGCTGTCAGTAAAGGCACTCGAGTCGGTCTTCTGCTGTCATAGCCCAAGGAAGACAAATTTCGCCGCACAGTCCTATCGGACACGTCCCTCGTACGTCCCACATTGATTCCTGCAATTATTTGACGAAGTGTTGCGTGTCTATTAACATTGACCATTCTACACAGACGTCGGCGGTCTCGGTCATTAAGTGCAGGTGGTCGCCCACTGCGCTGTCCATGATGGGATGTGATGCCTGAAATTTCATACTCTCGGCACACTCTTGATACTGTGGATCTCTGAATGTTGAATTCACTAACGATATTCACAATGGAATGACCCATGCGTCTAGATCCAACTAACATTCCCCGTTCAAAGTCTGTTAATTCTCGTCGTGCCGCCATAAATCACGAAAAACCTGTTCACATGAATAACTTGAACACAAATGAAAGCTCTGGAAAACGAACTGCGCATTTATACTTTCTCGCTGCGATACTACTGCCATCTGTATATTTGCATATTGCTATCCCATGACTTTTGTCACTTCAGTGTATATATAACCCTCTAGATTTTAAGAAATTTTCTTGTTTTAAATCCCTCCCCCCCCTGAATTTCAAAAACTCATTTTTAGCAATATGTCTGTGAACACAACAAATCAAAAACGCTTTGAGCTAAGCGGATGAAATTTAGCTTATGAACTTAAGATCAAATTTGATTTCCCTCAAATTTTATCCGAAATCCATTCAAAAAGAATCAGTGTGTTTGGTTGTTAAAACACCAATCTGTGAATTCGATAACTTTTAAACATAAAGAGCTAGGTAAATAAATTTGGTGCACAAGTTTAAAATCTAAAATATAGATTGTTAACAAATTTGAAACCAAATCTTTCAAAAGATTATACTTTCGCATGCATATAAAACCTATAAATTGAATTTGGTTTTTAATATTTTGACTATAAATGTAGCTCTAACTAAAATTTAGGCTTTAATACGTTCACGAATACAGAATTTTCTTATGATATAAATTTAATATAATATATATTTAATATAATTTAAGAAAATAAAAATTAACAGACATTTTAGTTAATTTTTATTAATTTAATATAAGTAATAAAAATTAATTAGAATTTTTGTAACTTCCGTTTTAACTTAGTTTATTTTGATTATTATTATTTATCAATAACTGATGTTTAACTTTTATATTTAGTTTTTGGACTAATCCAGAAATTAAATTAAATTAAGGTATCCGACTACGTTGGAGGAATTTTTTTTTTAAATTGGATTTTTAAAAAACTATTTAAAATTATTGTTTTTAGATGCATTGTCAATTATAATACAAAATAATATACATACGAAAGAAATGTGTGAAAATATATTATGAAAAATAGGAAAATTTGTAGTAAATTTTAATGAAATTGAACCAAAACTGTTAACACTCTACACAAAATCGTAATAAAGAAATCCTATTTTTCTTTGTACACAAGTTATAGAATATAATGATGAATGAAATGAACCAAAATCTAAGAAACATGTTGAGATTCGAAGGAATTATGCGTACAAATATACGTATATGTGCCGTTTTTCATACATTCACAAGTTAAATTTTCCAAAAACACCTATAAATGACAAAGTATTTCGCCAGCAGCTAAACTTTGAGTTCATTTCATTGCCCATATTATTTAAAACACACGGTGAAATTTTTACGTGAATACCTCTATTAGTTTTTGAGATATCCTGGTAACAGTGGTGAATTTTTATGAAAATTAAACTTTTGAGAAAACTGAAGAAAAATTTTAACTCTGAAATATCTTTACTTAAAATTCCCTGGTTGATAGGTCAAGCCTTCCATTTCCTAGAAAAGATAAACTGTTTCCAAACACACGTTAAAAGTTTTACGTAGATATTTCTATAAATTTTTGGGGCTATCATGTTAACGGTGAAAAATGTTTATGAAAATTAAATTTTTGAGAAAACTGAGGTTAAAAACAAATTTTAGCTGAAAAGTATGTTATCCTGGAAGATAGGTCAGGCCTTCCTTTTCCTAGAAAAGATGAACTGTTTTGGAAAGAGGAATAGCTGAACTACAAGAAAAATTCTATAATACTTTCTAATTTTAATTTAATTTAATAATTTAAATTCAAAATAATAAAATTAAATAAAATAAAAAATATAAATAAATAAAAAATAAAATTAAAAATAAAATTCAATTCAATTTAATAATTTAAATTTCTTTAATAAATACTTTTAAAAATTCGCCAATGTGGTCGATAACTTGTGTTTTTAACATAGTCAGATGCCTTGATAAGAAAACAGTAGAATAGTTTCATTGCACTCCTGAGTGGTAGAATTTTGAAAGATGTCCTTCCAATAAAATAAACGATACCTTTAACATAAAATATGGATTAACACAGCATTCAGCATCTAGACAGGCTTTAAATTTCTACATGGGTTCATTTAATATTTATGTTTGGGTTTCCACACCTCGCTGCGAGTCATGCATGCAATTGCAGTAGTAAAGTTTGGGTTGCGCTGCTGTGACCCGTTTTGGTGGCCTGTGACCAAGGCATCAGATTGTATTCTATTTTTACGATTGACTTGCTGCAATAAAAGTGATTTCAACCACAATAAATACTTTATATCAAGTGTTATGCAAAGGATATTTTATATCGAAAGTTAGTTTCAAAAAACAGTTTATGGAACTGAATATATTATGCGAAATCACAAGTCTTTTTCGTCTGAAGCAATAACTCCAAAATATAAGTTGAAAATCAATGAAAAATATCAGGTTTTAAACGTAATTTATAGTAGCTACAGTTACATAAAATATTTAAAAAAATGTGGTAAAACTGATTTCTTCATTTGAAGCAATATAAGTTGTTATAATATATAAAATTGCTTATAGTTCTAAAAGCCAAAATATAAGATGAAAATCTCTGGAAGATATCAAGTTTTTAACGTAATTTATAGAAACTACAGTTACACGAATTATAAAAAAGTGGTAAAATTGTATTTCTTCATCTGAAGCACTAATTCCAAAAAATAAGTTGAAAATCAATGAAAAGTATCAAGTTTCTAACGTAATTTATTGTAACTACAATTTCATGAAATATTTATAAAAATGTAGTAAAATGGATATCTTATTCAAAAGGAATGCTAATTCAAATTTAAGGGTAGTAAAAAACATTACCAAACTTTAGAGTAGTTTTATTTTTATTTTCTTGTTTGCGAAATATTTTCGTCAAAAAAAAAATTCAAGCTTGAGATAGTAATATAATTATCAATTTTAACTGGAACCATAGAAAAAGACGATCTGAATTTCATTATTAACTTAAAATCGCGCAGAGAATACATTTTGTTGACTTGTAACTCCGCTTGTTATATATATCTTTTTTTTTAATCTGAAATATGATCATGCCATTAGATATTGTCATTGATGGTTCTTCAAATGCTTTCTTTTGGAATCCGATACCCATCGGCAAGCCTTCAGATGATTCAGAAACCCGATCGACCGTAAATCAGCAAAGAAGACCATACATTTACTTGGATGTCATGGAAAGAGGCTTCAGCTTGACCAGTAATTGAGGTTTAATTCGTCTTAAATGGTTTGGAAACAAATCTATGTTGCAATACTGCCTCATATAAGACGTAAATAATACCTAAAAGCTATCTGTTCTCTTTCGAGTGGAGAGTTGGCTTTTGTTGCGTAGCTTTTTATTTATAAATTTATGCGCCAATGATTTTTATGCTGTCGCAGAAAGAGTATAGAGAAAGGAAATATTTTGATAGCCAAAAATTGAACTACGTATTTTGATGAAACTCCTTTTTTTCTGATTGAGTGAAGGAGAGAAAAAAAAAAGACATATCCCATTTTTGAGACCATTGCATGATTGTTTGCTGGAAGAGGTAACAGATCAGTAGGATGAAATTTCGTGTATAGTTCTTTCCCTCTCTCTCTCTCCCACACACGTACGCACAAACACGCACATAAAAATTCTACTGAATTTCTGAATTTTGGACATAATTCGTCTTGCCAAAGTTTGTCTACTTTTTCATCTGTATAAAATTCAATATTATAATATGTAAAAAAAAAAAAACCTCAGATAAATGAAATATGTTTGATCTTATCACATAAATTTAAAATGAGTGTTAAGATGGTTGTTCAGTTTAGGACCTAATAAGTCTCTAAGCAGAAATTAACAATTCTAGTTTTGCTTTGGTGAATAGCATTACGGCGTGCTCGAACTCAATGATTCATAACCTCCAGATATTGTTAATACTGAAAATTAAGTGGTATTACAATTTACTTTTATGAAAGTATCTGTGGCTATTGCATGATTCATCAAAGTATCAAGTTATCACATATCATTTCACATTATTTCTTATTGTTTTTTTTTTATGTTTAACATAAAAGAGAAAAGGTGCATTCAATAACGTAAGCCTATTTCCATGACTTTTTTTTTTTATTTCTCTTGTATTCGAAAATGCAAAATACTATAAATCATTCTAGGATTAAAGTGAGGTTGGTGTTCTTAAACACTTTGACATACTATGTGTGAGTAAACTACTTTTTATATTTAACTAACTGTTAACTTTATTAATATTTTAGTTATTATGAATTAGTATTTTTTACAACTTTGTTTAATAAATAAACTAATATCGTTTATCGAATTCTTCAAGTCCACTCAATCCAAAAGCTTAATCTGCCTTACCGGAACTCCACAGGGCCGCTGTTGCCTGGTGATAAGGCAGGAGAGTTTCATGTACTAGGCTCGATTCCACAGAAGAATCATTGTGCAAGCGGGTCTGGAGCATGTTAAGTCCGTATAGGTCTTTGGTGCATCCACTGATATAATGTGGTGTGGAAGTTTGGAGATGTCTTACCAGCACCGGTGTTGTTCTCGTTATCTGCAGAGTAACGCCCAAATAAACGAAATCCGTCTCAAAATAATTCTAATGTCGCTTTAAATCGGGATGCTAATATAATCAAACCAAAAAGAGCTCCACCACTAACTTACGATCCTAACAAGTAGAGCATTTCCAACAACGGAGATGGGTTCTGAGGCCAGGTCCTAGGAAGCTTTTCTTTTTTTTAATCACCAAATGAATAAATTTCCAAATATATTGTATAAATAATAAAATACTAAGGTAATATTAACACTTTATCAATTTGTTAATTTTCAGCTTCTGGTATGTTTAATTTTGTGTTTTATTCAGTTATTTGAATAAGTATAAAATCAAATGCTCGCTTTAATGATGTTTAGTTTAATATCATTATCGTTAATATCATCAAACGCAGATGCCATTTAGTTTAAATTATTAAAAAATATAAACAAATAAATATTTTCTAAGGAAATAAAATTTAAAGCAAGTTATACAAAAAAAATTAATTCAATTTCTACTTAGATCAACAAAGAAACTTTTTTTTATTTTAGTTACTTTTTTAAAAATAATTATTGTCAAAAAAGCAAGAATTGAACTCCCATTCTTCTCCTTTACATGAAAAATACTGAAATCCTTGCATTTTGCCGATTGAGCTTCTGTCTGTTGATTTCGATTTTCATTCCAAACTGCTACAACTCTATTTGAAGTATTAAATTGTTATTACATATAATTAACGAATTAATATTTGAAGAAAAAAACGCATCATTAACGTCAAGCGTCAATCACTACAATTAAAAAAAATGTGTTTGAACTCGAGTGGATGAATAAAAAATATTTTATTAACGATTGGAACATTGTACAAGATATATAAATAAATAAGAATATATAGGGAGAGTGTGAACTAACAGAAGGAATTAAAAAATATTCTAGAATATGCCATTAATATGTTCTAAATGTGATGTGGAACTAAACCGACCATCTTATTAAATCAGAGCTTCATAATGTGCTCACAAAATATGTAAATCTCTCACTGCTCTTGACTAGAATGCCATCACGGTGTAGATGCACTCTACTCTTAACTGAACAATAATAGAATCTTCCTTCTCAATTGAAGGCTATGGACTTCCAACTATCATGCTTTGAAGCGGAACTGATGATAATACCTATCCAATAATTCAAAAGTTTAAAACACTATGGAAGGCATACTCTTGGATTTCTTTGATGAAACCATTGATAGAGACGGTTGACTTGCACAATTTTCTGTGAATGTTCTTTGTATTTTGCTTTTCATTGGGGAAAAAAAAATATGCTCTAACCAATTTTGATGTTGGTATGAAAATTGGACTGACATGGGTTGGAAGAAAGATTTCGGGATAGGATATAGGCATGGTGGTTGTATACCTTTAGGATATCCATTCACGAAAATATGAAAGTTCAACAGCCTTCCAGATAAGAGAAAATAACTTCTAAGCTCTTTAATAGTAATTTAAAAATATGGTAATAGATAGTCATTGTTATCTTGAAAAAGAAGTTGTGGGTATTTCCGAAAACAAATCAAATGCAAATACAATAAGTGGTAATAAAAAAAAGTTTATCTCATTATGTCAGTAGAAGTTATATATATATATATATATATATACAGTCGATTCCGGTTAATCGGACCACATCGGGACGCGATCATTTTGGTCCTAATAACCGGCTGGTCCGATTACACGAACATGCCCTATGTTACAAGACGAGACGTGCTATACGTAACATATTAAAATGTTATTATGACCTTTACTGTGCGGCACACGCGTATGGCAAGCATACAAACAAGTACTGCTGTTGCTTATGAACTTTATTCATTGAAAAATAAATTTACAAACAAATTCTTCGAAACGATCTACATGATACTTAGCATGCGAAGCACAATAAAAAAAAAAAGTTCTTATCAAATTCAAGTCAACGTTTGAAGAACTTACTACAGAGCTGCCCTTTCTAAGAAACAAAGTGCTTGCTCACCTCCCACTGGTTCTTTTCCCTTTCGGACTTTCTGTTGTACACAGGCGACTTGTGGCTTCTTTTTCATCTTCCCTGCCACGTTTTTTGGTCCGTTTAAATAGAATTTTGGTCCAAATAAGCGAATAATATTAGGCTTATATTCATAGGATTTGTTTTCGGTTCTTTAAGATTCGGTCCGAATAAGCGGCTGGTCCGATTATCCGGTGGTCTAATTAACCGGAATCGACTGTGTGTATATATATATATAATATGTGTCTGTATATGTATGTATCTAAAATTTTTAATTTAATTCCTATCAACAAAGAAAAAAATTATTTTAGTTACATTTTATTAAATTATTAGTGTCAAAAAATGATTGATTTTCGCAAGAATTATTTTATCAGCCATTGAATATTTGTACAAGATATATTTACATATGAATTTATATAGGGAGAGTGTGAACTAATAGTAGGAATTGAAAAAAAATATCAAAAAGATATTTTTATTGTTATTAAGGAAAAAATTGACTAATATAAATTTATTTACATAAATTACTTTTCAATATAATATTTTAAAAATTTTTTAAGTGATACAAATTTTTTGGGTAATAAAATGCTTTAAAAGTAAACTTAAGCAAGATATATAATTAAATATACATAGGGAGAATGTGGATTAATACGAATTGGGTAAAAACATCCATATCAAAACATTTATATCATATCTTGAACAACATATCTTACTTTATTTTTGTTATGAAAGTCAGTTTCTCTTATAAAACAACAAAAATGTGAACAACATTGTGAAAGTCAATTTTAAAACCAAATTATAAATTTCGTTAGCGACCTCATAATACTTATTTTCCCTTAAAAGAAAGTCAAATGGTAATATACCATTATCTTTTGACTAGCACTTTGGAGGTATTTAATTATTGAAAGAGAGATGAAATTATATTCATAGAGATCTTGTTCTTTCCATTCTGTACATTGAACTTTAATTGATGCATAATTTACCTTACATTTAAGACTAATTATTAAAGAGTGATTAAAGTGTTCAACTTTACCATCAATTTGAGGATGGTAAGTTGAAGTTAAAAAATGTTTAGTATTACAGTTTCTAAAGAATTTTTTGAATCTAGAAATAAATGCAACATTTTTATATGTTAATAATTTTGAAGGTTTCTGAATTTTGGAAACTGATACAAAATTATTAATATAATATAATTTTTTTTAATGGAAACGTTTAAACATCAATGTCTTGTAGCATGGGCGATTACAATATGCAGATTTTTTGTTATTTTTGCTGTTGGATTGTAATAGTTAAAACCTCAAACTGTATCGATAGAGATGCACTTAAAAAGTTTGTTTGAGAAAGGCATCTACTGTTACAAACTAAATATTTTTTTGCCTTTATTTTTTAATACGTTGGCAATCAGGGCATTGTTTGATTGGGTCAGAATTATCCTAAGTAATATTAGGTCAATATTATTGAGGAGAAATTCAATTAATCATTTTTTAATACAAGTCTGGCCAAATTATTCATGAATTTGATTTGATACTTTCTTGAATTTTGATCCTGTCGCAAATCAACCTTGCTAAAATTTATACTCTAATATCTATTTAAAATTCAAATTCTATATCTATTATCTACTACAATGATAAGGAAAAAAAGAACCTCTGCATTCAGGAAAATATTAAATAGGCAAAGTAGGTAATTGATTATTCCTCACAATTTTCAGGAATCTCAAAATCTTGAATTTTTAACGATAAGTTTTTGGTTTATATAATTTCGTGTTTTCTATCGGGGGTTAATTCCCAGTGAACGGTACGCTCCTTGTCCGCCATCTTGTTTTTGGCGACTATTGGCGAAACACGATTCCGCGAAGCACACGCCAAGTACCTAAATATCTAAGGGTGAAGTTGACAAGCAGAAAATAAGTATCGCCCGAGAAATGGCGCCAAAATAGAGCGTACCGTACACTGGGATAGAGCCTCTATCGGGTTTACCGGGATCAATAATTCTAAATTTAAAGTAAATATATTTTTTTAATTTAAAAATCTTTTTGGAATTTTTATATTGATATTTTTAAAACCTTTTTCAAATTAGCGTGAACTTCTTTTTTAAATGCCCTGGAATAAGGCTGGAAATTTTGTACTTCAGCATTGATGATGCATCAAAAAATGTCATTTTTTTTACCATTTTGTATAAAGTAGTAGCTTGTTTTTTTTTCTAAACATCGAAATACGGAAGCAAAAAGTATTAAAGGTTATTTGCAACGAAATATTTTAGATTTTCGTAGCATAAGTTACTTTAATTGTTTGTCTAGAGATTGAATCAAAATCAATAAAAATAGGAACTTTTGAAAAAAGCTAGAAAAGTTACCAAAACTTGTATTCCTTAAGGGATCCTGTTGAATATATTGGGCCTAGATAATGCGATGAAAGCGTATGAGAGAATAGAGTGCAAAATGCTGTTTGAGAATGATGCTAAACATTAGAAATTTTACACGCCAAATCCTGCATCTTAAATTCAATTTGAGAAAATGGAAAACGAAATACAGTTTCCTTGTATTTCGTGAAGAAGCTGAAAATGATCAACAAAAATTCTACTCTCTTTTTCATATTGTACCAAAAAAAATGGAGATTTTTCCTGCTTATCTGCACTTGTAAAATTCCTTTTATGTATGAGTGTCACATAAGTTAAAGAGTTAGTGGCAGGTGTTCTATTGTTCTGAAGGTTTCTGACTCGTTTCCAGACGTAAGAACTCGCACATGTTGCGACATTTAACTGTTTGGATCGTGCCGTTCTTCGCTTTTCCCAAACAGAAATAACACTACAAATCAAATGATGCTTTTACTCTGAAATATGTTTTCCTTGTCTTTTGCTTTTATGAATGATAAAATAAAAGCAAAATAATAATAATAATAATAATAATAATCATAATTGACAGATTTTGTGTAACTGATCGTTTTAAATGAAAGCGTTTTTAAAATAATGTTTTTAAGCTGGTGTACTTTCCGTAATTTGCTTGGTTCAAGATTCGAACAAAGATTGTAATATTTTACTCAGCAGATTATTGATTCTACAGTTACTAAATTTAGCTAGCAATTGCTTTCTTGCGTAGTAAATAAGACTAATAAGGGTGATTGTCAGAGTTTTAAAAATAAGTCAAATTTGCAAACAAATTATACATTAGACAAGGTTTACTTTTTGTCCTGAATGATTTAAGTTTCTATTATCGCGATAAAAATATTTTTATACCACTTTAGAATTTAAAAAAACTGTCTTTTTTCTATTAATCGATTTTAGGTATTTTTATATTAGCCATGAGCAGAGAGAAATTGCCACATAATGTAGAATTCTTTCAAATTTCTTCGCCATGTGCTCTATTTTTTTAGAAGAGAAAATTTATTCGCTTGGCGACTTGGCTCGTGTTTGGTTCCCATTGACGACATTTGCGTCCGGTTAACGAAAAAGTACCCAAATTTATTTCTATGCCGTCTTTCAAAATTAGTACTACTCACAATTTTTAATAATATACTTTTACAGTTGCAATGAAATTCAAAATAATTTCATACTTTAACTAGCAGTATCCGCACAGCTTTGCCTGTGGCATAGCATCCAAGGTTTCCATGAAAATATATTTCAGGGTGCCCCTTTGGCGAAATTAGTGATTTTTGTTTGGCGCCATGCCTGTTCACGTGGTACACTGTGCACACAGGAATGGCGGCCAAAACATAATGAAATTTGATTTACCACAATCACAACTTGGCGGTAAAACAAATTTCAGGGGGGAGGGGCATCCTCAAATACAGGCTAACCGCATCCAAGATGATAAAATAGCTTTAAAGCTTTAGTCAAGCCTCCACCCAATATGACATGGGCAGATCACGCAATATTAAACATAAAAATATATTAAGAAATCCTCAAACATAACTACAAAACGATGTTTATCAAAATTTTGATATACAATCATTTGGCACATTGTGAAGTTGGCAAATTTTCGGTAGCGCTTTTGCTACCGCTACGCTGTTTTAATCGTTTGCGCCACATCTGGCCATTTTGTAAAATTTGGCAATAAGCTATTCTTTTAGTGAAAATGCCTGTATATCAAAACTGTTCCATATTCATTAAAAATGCACAATATGAAAATCGTTTTAAAATTTAAAAATATATAAATAACTCATTGAATCAAATGTTCCACACTTGTTTACCAACTCTGCATAATCTGATATGAAAATAAAATTCAGCTTGCTTTATAATAATTCTTTGTAAACTATATTTGGTGTTTTTTCACCTGGTGCCACGAAAAAAAGATTTTGTTTGGAGATAACTCTAGAAAGGGCCACATAAATTTGTCCATGGACTTCAATTTACTAAAACCTTCTCCAGTAAATGTCCTACAAAATGGTATACAGATCTCCAATATTGGTTAATTTGCTTGGGGATAGTGAATTCTGAATCTCTGAAATCAGACATAAACCAAGAATTGTATCGCATATGCATCCACAGCTCTTGCTATTTGCGCGTGTGCGGATAAATGCAATGCAAATATACTTAAGCGCATGCGCGAATTGCAGGAAAATAATTAAAATAGCCATTATATATATTTTTTATTGTGATATGATTTCGATATACTAAAATCTTCCCCGATAAATGTTATACAAAATGGTACGAATATCTCCAATATCAGTTAAGTATTTCTCAGGTTTTCGTGACTCAAAATACAGACACCTTCAGGAGACTTCATTTTATACTATGTATGGACTTTTAGTTTGTAGACTTTTTTCACAGTCACAGTTATGAAAAAAATTCATTGATTCAAAAAAGAATTTTTATTTTCCTTTTATTCAAATGCAAATTTTTTGTGCAAATAATTTTGAATTAGAAGATTAAATGAATAATTTAATAAAACCACAAAAGTAAGTAAACACGTCTATTAATGAATATAAAAGTTCCTTGAAATCAAATTTATATACTTTTATTTATTTATTTCCAGATTTGTTCGATTTTATAAAATATACTTGATAGGAAAATAATTTTTGTTTCAAACACTCGTAAAAAAGTGCTTTATTTGTAGACTTGGAATGTCATGGTCATTACATCATTAAACTACATAGACATAATCGCATTTTTTTTTTCAGAATCCAATTAAAAAAGGGAATATATGTTCGCCCTTGGATCTTAATATTTCGATTGTTCGAATCGCACTTCCCTTCATTATGCATACAGGAAATTTCGCTAATAGTTAAAAAAAATGTTGCGTTATCGCGCTTAAAGGACACATTCATAATGGTATCTTTCTTTCTTTTTTTATTGAATAAATTTTAACTTTTTAATTGTTAACTTTTCTTTTTTAGATGTTTTCGTTTTTTAGAAAGGAAAGGGGAGGGAATACGTTTCATTTTGGTTCACTGTTTATTTCCAGGTTCAGATTAGGCCTTAAGCAATATTAGTTTCCTTTTTCAATCTTCCTCAATTTCAAGGACAAAAAAAATATTTTTATATATTTAATGTTTCTATTCACAGTGTTAAATTTCGCATATTGACTAAGTGAGTTGAAAAAAAAAATCTATAACTTTTTCTAATATCTTGGCTCTAAAAATAAAATTTAGATTAGAAAGTCATTTTATAAGAGATACTGATCAAACAATCCAAACTTCTTTTAATAATATCTGAATGCTATTCGATGAATATTCGATACGATTTAATTATAGTGTAGAATATTCCTTTTAAATAATAAAGCATATTTCCTTTTGCAATTATATAATAATGTAATCATAAACTTGAAAGATATAATTAATTTGGAATGTTTCCAGATTAATATTCTAAAATTTTAATGTTACCAGTGGGTGATCGAGCTCCTCTCGGAGAAAACAGGTATCGAAGCTAACTCGAAGATTTAAATTTTCAATTGTGATTTATCAAAACGATACATGCCATAAGAAAATTTGTGAAACCATTGGTGAAAAGATAACCGGTTAAAGTGCACCATTGTAAACTATTCTAAACAAAGTTAGAGTTTGGAAAGGGAACTATTCTATACAAAGGTAAAGTAAAGGTAAAGATTGAAGTGTGTTGAAGTTCAATATTTTTGACAAATTTATTTAGAAAAACCAAACACATATACATACATAAGAAACATATTATAAACCTATAACAGCCTAAACATAAAACTTTATTAGTTCGCCATATTGGCTATAGATGGCAGCACGTTACCGCTTAAAAATTTAAGTAGCCATTATGGCAAACTAATAAAGTTTGAAAATATCCTATCTGTAACTCCGAACTGCTGGACCGTAGCGCTTCAATACCGGCGCCAATCGATTCCTCGTGACCAAAAACCCCAGACCCCCAAGTTTACCGGAGTTTATTAATTCTGGGGCGATTTTCGACTTGGCAACCATTCCTCGTATTATAGTATTAGATATACCTCGTTTAAACTTTCAGTTGTTGATATAATACTTTTTATTCATCCACTCGAGTGCAGTTTTTTTGCCTCCAAACTATTAATTCATTCATTAAATTTATTTCATTTTTAACATTTTAAGGTACACGACTACTTTAAAAACACTAGTTATCGATTTTATTGGTGATTTTTTTATTATCATTCCTTGTAGTGGCAACATAATAATAAAAAAATTCTATAAAAAATTATTCTTTCTTTTAATAAACAAAGCAAAAATGATCTGGATCAGAGGCGATCGTTCTCTGGTTCAGATCTAAATTACGATCTGTGGATGAGCAAATGAGGTGCATAAATAAAGTCCGTCCCTTAAACAGGGTTGTGACACGTGAGTAGCTAAAATCGTACTCCTGAATTTAGTTGGAGCTGCTGAAAAACAAGAGACTCAAAAATTTGGCTTAAGTTTAGGCTTGTTAATGACAAGTGCCACTGGAAACAACAACAAGAAATAAAAAAAGAAGTTAAAATTATGCAACTATTCGAAACACAAAGAAAACGATGACATATGTTCTAGAAGGGCTTTTATAGAAATATTGCTGAGCAAGTAATTTTTTTAAATTCCGCAATTTTCATGTAACTTAAGATTAATCATGTAAAGTTACAAAAATTAGAGCTCTAAAAGAATAACAAAGCAAATTACCCATTAACTCAGAAAATATTACAGCATTTCTAAGTTGGAATTTAAATACTCACACTATAATTAATTTTTTAAATGTGGATAAATTGAATTTATTACAATCATTCCATTAGTTAAAGTCTGTAATGAGCTTGGTATAAATTCTGGGCATTGGCTGATTCATTATTATTAAGGGATCGTGATTGAGCATGCGCATGGATAATCCAGCGAGATAAATACTTTAGAACTTACCCGTACGCTCGTCCCAAGTTGGATAAGGCAACCTCTTTTATTATACCAGACATGCCCTGAAAAGAGAGAGAAAAATATACAGTGAAACCTCGTTACAACAATATTTTAGAGACCAAATAAATAAATTGTTGTAGAGAGGCATATTGTTATATCGAGGGCCCACATATTTTGAGCATTTAATAAGAGTTTTTTTTTATTATTATTATTTTAAGTCTATATTTAGAAGAAATTAATTTGTAAAATACTAATAATAGTGGTTTAAATACTAAAAAAATAAATAAATAAGATAAATTCAGAAAATAAGCGCAAAAATATTCACATACCTGAAAACACTTTTTATTGAAAATAATCCAATATTTTTGTTTGTTTATTCATTTTTTTAACTGTTAAGTTCACCAATACTGTATGCATTGAGTCTAGTGCACGAAAATGTTCTTCATTTGTCGACGGAAGGCTTGAAAAAAATGTCCGTAGAGAATTCACAGATTGAAGAGCTTCCTAGGATGACAATAAGGACTGCGATGGACCTGTATTATCCTCATCATCAATATCATCTTCATCATTGTTTCCTATCTCATCAGTAATTTCAGAGAGAATATCTTCATCAGTAACTCCTGCGAAAACCATAAGATCATCATCTGCTGTTAAATAGTCTTCTATACTAATTCCAAACTTTTTACCGCTTGTTTCTTCAAGTTGGGATACGGATTTTTTGATGTGCAAAACACATTTTGATCATCTGAGAGATCATTGTCTATGGAATTTTCATCATTATCAGATTTCTTATCTTCCATAACACAAAGACCAGCCTTTTTCCAGCAATTCCGAATGGTTTTTTCTGTTACTTCCCACCAACTTCCACAATATCCACAATGAGTCTTAATAGACGGAAAAAATAACAAAAGAAAACGAAAAAAAAAAGCATTTGAAAATCAAAATATTATTATAAAGGGAGAAAATAATACTGAAATTTAGATTGAAAAAATCGTTTTACAGAGGTTTATTGTTCTAGAGAATATCGCAATATTGAGGGCAGATTAACATTAGTTAATATGCAAAATCACCGGGACCACAAAACATTATTGTAGTAGAGGGAGTTATTGTTGTATCGGGTATCGTTGTAGCGAGAGTTTACTGTATTTTGAAAATACATCACTGCATTATTATCTTTCTTAAATGTACATTCTTAGGCGACTTTCCATTTAAGATATCCGATTACGTTAAGAAATCTGCTTTTGGCGAATTTTTTTAATAGTTATTTCTTGTAATTCAGACTTTCCTCTTTCCTAAACAGTTTACCTTTTCAAGAAAAAGGAAAGCCTCACCAGCCATCCAGCGTCACATATTTTTCTTTCCCCTCGATTTTTTCAAAATTTCAATTTTCGTACATTCCCCACCGTTAACACGATACCTTAAAAACTATTAGAGGTATTTACATAAACATTTCAGCGTATGTTTTAAATAATGTGGGCAATGAAAGGAACCAAAAGTCTTATCGTTGGTGAAATACTTTTTTCATTTATAGGTGATTTTAGAAAAATTAGGTTGAGAATCTAAGGAAATAATGCATATATACGTATATTTTTAGCCACAACTTCTTTGCATCAAAAACTTATTCTTAGATTTTGGTTCATTTCGTTCATCATTATATTCTCTAACTTGTGTGCAAAGAAAAATAGGATGGCTGCATTACCATTTTGTGTAGAATGTTAACCGTTTTGGTTACATTTCATTAAAACTAACAACACATTTTCCTGTTTCTCAAAATATGTTATATTTTCAAATAATTTATTTAGTATTTAAAGTATTTTGCATTATAATTGACAATACATCTAAAAACCATAGTCTATACTTATAATAAAACTCAATGTGTGTGTTGGCACTCTACAGGCCAGAACGTTGGACCTACAGATACCAAATTTGGTATTGGTATATGGGACCTTGGAGGTCGGGAATGTGCACCTCGGAGCCCTTTTTTCGAATTTTTGATTAGAATTTGAATTCATTAAAATTTAAGCGAAATTTCGACGTTTTCCAGCTATGACTTCCGAAAATATTATTGCACAAACATGATTTTTACATCAATTTAAAGATAAAAAAATTAGCTTTCTATTGGTATCAGTGTTTTAATGTATAACTCAAGCTTCTATTTTTAACGAATTTTTAAAGAAACATTTTAACCATGTTTTTTTAGCACGTGACTAGATAAAATAAAATAAAACAATGACAGAAGTTCAGATTTAAAAAAAAACTATCATCGCAAATCAAATCTAAAGAAATGCAACTTTTAGCACGTGACTGGATAAAATTAAAAAAAATATATAAATGTGATATTTTCTAAAAAAATAAATGCAAAGTAAAGGTTTCTATGATCGTTTGCAATATCTATATCATAAATTCCTTAAATCTTCTTTATTTACAGTAACCCTGATTCAATTTAGACAAGATATGCATTGAAATCCCGATTTAATGGCATATTTTTATAATCGTTTGCAATATCTGTATCATTAATTCAATAATTTTTTTCCCTTTTTCGCTTTTTTTAAAAAACATATTTAATATTTTGGCAACATCATCGAAAAAGACATTTTTAATATTTTGGAAGCATAATTGATAAATTATTAGAGCATTAAACTCAAAAAGTTTTTCCGAATAAAGTTACCGACTAATAACTGATAACTGAATCTTTTAACTTAAAATATTTCTTAAATTTTGGATAAAAAATATATGATTTAATTGAAAATTTTAGAACGCATTTCTCATGGCGAACCAGCTGGTCGCCAAAGGCGGCTAGTTTTAAGTAGTTTATGAAAAATCCAGTTTTTCGAAGATTTTTCTACGAACGTAGTCAGATACCTTAACTCAGATATGCTAAGTTTAAAAACAATATGATTAATTTGAGATTGATTTCGTAATTTTGAATCAATATCAACTAAATCCTGAGCTTGACTCACCTTTACTCACTACGCCAGTAGAAGAATGCTTAATTTTTGTTAGGTTTTGTGTATACCAAACTGTATAAGCGATAACCCATATTTTGTTCGTCTTGTCTATCTGTTGCTGTGATGACGTGTTCAGGTTAAAACGGAAAGCGGATGCAGTAGCTTTTGTGGATAAAGACCCCTGAGTACCCGAAGGCAGAAGTCTGACTTCTAGTACAAATGAATGTGACACACGCATTCGCTTTCATAACCCCTTTTTACAAGGGGATTCATTCACACATCTCATAGACAAAACAACCATGCCCGCATCAGGACTCGAACGCGGTGCTATTAGATCACAGGGAAGGTGCACTCACTACCCCTAAGCCAGGACACCGGCATGCATGGCTGTAACCATAATATATAGCCATGATGATTAACTCAATTTCTTCAAATTTATGTTTAAAAAATAATTACTCTCATGTTAAGTTTAGTTTTGTATTTATAGGAAGGAAGCCATATTGTATCTATATGTTTTGTGCTGAGATCTGATACACTATTGTCTCACTGAAGTAGGCCCAACACCTAAATATGTTCATAAACCTATATTTACCTGAATAGATAATTTTCCCTCATTTGGGGGCTACTCAAATATGGAGATGAACACCCTTCGAATGGTATTTGGCTCTCATTTCTCTGTTGTTGTTATTAATGATGTAGGGTAGGGTTACCTCCATTCCGACGGCTGGAGGTACTTCTCAGTAAAGAATTATACCATGGTCATGATGGCGAGAGACGACGTCAGTCGTTTAAGTTAATAAAGAATACTTTCAAGTAGGAAAAGAGTACTCTGATATGATAGCATTACATAGAGTTTAACTTTACTTATGGGACCTTTATTAACCTTATAGGCAGCTTTACTCTCTTATTCTAATGTACTAACTTATGTATAATGGATAAATTACACATTTCGAGAAGATGGGAAAAATTAACTTGCGTAATCGAAGGCGGCAGTTTAATTTGATTACACTTAAGTTTCGCTTTGGAACAACATAAGGAACATATTTACAGAGCCCTCGTCATTTTGAAGCGTTTTCAGACGGTGGGGTGGACACTCCTCGAAATTTTAATCGCACCAGAAGAAAAATATTTAGCTTCGACGGATCTGAGAGACACTAGACACGTTTGAGCGGTGTTTCTATTGTGAAGTCAGGTTTCGAGCCTTGAATCATCCAAAACGGTGTAGACCAAAGGTGTGGGGATATTTTTAACTTCATCAATATTATAAATCAGTGATGGGTGATCGGAGTTACCTTTTGCTTGATGGAGTAGAGAGAAGTGAAGAGACTTCTGCGCGGCAGATGGGGCACGCCTCTTTCCTTCCAGTAGTCGTCATTTCTCCCACTGTACCTGGAATTAATTTAGTTTAGTTATATTAATGTCCCGTTTTGAAGCAACACTAGGGTTATTTGGGGACGGACCTCGTCATTGTGAACAGCTGTCAGATGTATTCTGATGTATTCTGATGATGATTAGGTGTGTGCCCAAAGTGGCGTTACACCGGTGAAAAGCTTACAATTACAATAAAAAAAAATCTAATTTAAATAGCCATCAAAAGACTCGTTATTCAAACATAACTTTTGCATCTGTCAGATGTTGTCAGCTGTCAGATGATGGGGACGACACCTGAGCCCTCTCCTTACCAGCGGGAGGACGTTTGGCCCCGACGGATTTAATTTGCACCTGATCCACTTACGCTGTGGTTCAGGGCCGCAGTGGCCTGGTGGAAAGGTCTCGGCGATGGCGATGCCTCATATGCCATCCCATAATGCATTGCGCATTGCGAGTGTAATCAGAATGAGATGTGATATTATACTGTTAAGCTGCTTGCGTGAATGTCTTGTCTTTGTGTTTGTTCAGTGTGAGAGTGTGGTTATTAAAGAAATGTTCCTGAAAACATAAGTCCTCTTTCTTCCTGCACAGATCATAATAATCTGAATTCCACCACAAAGCCTGGCTAACTCAGTCGGTGGAGTCTGAGGCTCTTAATCTCGGAGTCGTGGGTTCGAGCCCTATGTTGGGCGCCATAACAAAGTAATATGAACGATAACATAGGATGCGTGCAGTAATTCAAACAGCTACTTTTCTGAGCGTTTATTTTCTTTTAAGAATTGCAACAGTTTGCCGGCGATACTGCACACTACTTCCATTCTATCTGTCAGAATGTTTACCGTTTTCTCTATCGAAAAGTATTGAATAGTTTGTCAAAACAATATCCGAATACTTATTATTGCTCGTTTTCTATTAAAGATAAAGTCAAGATAAAAACTGCTATACGATTTGGAAGAATATTCACTTTAAAAATAGACAGAGTCATTCACTCAAGGGACCATATGCATATCTATACAAGCTTCCCAATTTCAACAAGTAGTTTTTCGTCTTTTAAATGATTCTGCATAATTAGAAATCCTCAGATATAAAGTTTGATGAAATATAAAATCACAACAACAACAAGTTTAGTTTAGTTATATTAACGTCCCATTTAAAGCAACTCGAGGGCTATTTTGGGGTGGACCTCATCATTTTGAACCACGATCAGATGACGAGGACGACACCTGACATGTCACCCCGCTATCCACACCAGCGGGAGGATGTCTGACCTGACAGATTTAACGTGCAAGAGACCCCTGTCACACGACGGTTCTTCTGTGGAATCAAGTCTCGAACCTGAAACCCACCGGTTCCGAAGCCGAGACCTTACCACCAGGCCACCGCGACCCACAGCAGCAACAAAGCAAAATAAATGACAACGCAGAATGTGTACGTACTATAAATGGAGCTTTATAAATACTACAAAAATTTATACTTGATACTTCAGAATAAATTTCATTACATCAAACTACACTGAAGTGACAAAAGTCAAGGGATAGCAATATGCAAATATACAGATGGCAGTAGTATCGCAGCGAAAAAGTATAAATGCGCAGTTCGTTTTCCAGAGCTTTCATTTGTGTTCAAGTTATTCATGTGAACAGGTTTTTCGTGATTTATGGCGGCACGACGAGAATTAACAGACTTTGAACGTGGAATGTTAGTCTGAGCTAGACGCATGGGTCATTCCATTGCGGATATCGTTAGTGAATTCAACATTCCGAGATCCACAGTATCAAGAGTGTGCCGAGAGTATGAAATTTCAGGCATCACATCCCATCATGGACAGCGCAGTTGGCGACCACCTGCACTTAACGACCGAGACTGCCGACGTCTGTATAGAATGGTCAATGTTAATAGACACGCAACACTTCGTCAGATAACTGCAGGAATCAATGTGGGACGTACGAGGGACGTGTCCGATAGGACTGTGCGGCGAAATTTGTCTTCCTTGGGCTATGACAGCAGAAGACCGACTCGAGTGCCTTTACTGACAGCACGACATCGCCTGCAGCGATTCTCCTGGGCTCGTGAGCATATCGAATGGCCCCTAGACCATTGGAAAACCGTGGCGTGGTCAGATGAGTAACGATTTCAGTTGTTGCGAGCTGATGGTAGAGTAAGAGTGTGGCGCAGACCCCACGAAGCCATGGACCCAAACTGTCAGCAAGGCACTGTTCAAGCTGGTGGTGGCTGCATAATGGTGTGGGCTGTTTTTACATGGCATGGACTCGGTCCTCTGGTGCAACTGAACCGATCATTGACTGGAAATGGTTATGTTCAGCTGCTTGAAGATCACTTGCAGCCATTCATGGACTTCACGTACCCACACAACGATGAGATTTTTATGGATGACAATGCGCCATGTCACCTGGCCAGAACTGTTCGCGATTGGTTTGAAGAACATTCCGGACAATTCCAGCGCATGATCTGGCCACCTAGATCACTCGATATGAATCCCATCGAGCATTTATGGGACATCATCGAAAGATCCGTTCGTGCCCAAACTCCTGCACCATCCACACTTTCACAGTTATGGACGTCTATACAGACAGCATGGCTCAATATTCCTGCAGAGGACTTCCAACGACTTGTGGACTCCATGACACGTCGAGTTGTTGCACTTCGCCGGACAAAAGGAGGACCGACACGATATTAACAGTCATCCCATGACTTTTGTCACTTCAGTGTATTTATGACTGCTTTTTAGGGAAAAGTTTTGTGCAGTCCGTCAAAAACGATTGTTATTATTCGAAATCTATAAATAGTAATTCAAGATAAAAATGTCATTCAATTTAGAAAAATATTCATTTTAAAAAGTAGTAAGTTGCATTCGCGTAAATGTTCAACTATACATTCATATAAATTTTCCAATTTCAAATCGTAATTTTTTTCTTTAAATTAATTAAGTAGAATGAGAAATCCCCAGATATGAAATTTTAAACAAATTGGTTCAAAATAACCGTATGCATTTAGAGCAGGGTGCGTGTATTTAATCCAAGGAAAAATTCTTCTTTACATTTTCTAGTCTATTTTCACACAAATATATATATATACATAACATGGACGAAAATCCCTTATATACAAGCAAACACAGAATATAATATTGAAGAATGCCGCTAACAAGAGCAAACAAGGAAAACATAATATATTTAAAAATGCCGCTAACAAGAGCGAACAACGTAAAACATACACAATATTTTAAAATATTCAATATATTTGAAATACAAAAAATGGCGCTAACCACTAGCGCACCAGATAATACTTTTTGCCGCTAACGAAGAGCGAGCGAGGTGCCTGCTTGCACCAGATTCATATCCAAACCGGATCTGGTTGTTTACAAAAAATATCTCAAGAACACTCTCCTTACATTGCAAATATACTTATGGGTTGGAGCATATTGCGCCATCTGTGTTCAGTATTAACTTATACATATGAATAAGTATACAAAGAATAAAATAATTAACTAAAAATAATTAAATCTCATAAACATACTCCCACCCATCAAGAAGTCATTCTTGATATATAAGTGAAAAAAAAAGTTTTAATATAAGCACATGTATTAAAACTAGGCCCTCTATTAATAGCCTCCTTTATTCACATTTTCATATCAGTAGTTTAATTCGGTGACTGTACCCAAGGAAACTTAATATTTTTTTTGTGCATAATGTTATTATTCATGAAACAAGACTAAAATAAGAATACGAAATCCATGCTTGCATTTCTATATGCAATTGCAAATAAATAATATATAAATACCATTGACACGATAACTCAAAAATGAAACACACAAGATAGATTAAATTGAGCAAGTGCTTTAACACCAAGATTGTATATCTATGTCGAATTACTATTGAATCAGTCAACGGAAAGAGGCACTTTTTAAAATATGTGTGTACTCGATTTTTTTTTTCATTGTTGTCATGCTGTTAAACTTCCATATAGCTGTTTAATAACACTATATCAAAAAAAATCCAATATAAATATATTTTACGGATAGATCAAAATTCATGTAGATTGATGAATCCATTCAGGTATGCGATAAAAATAGTAATTTACGCCTCATAATCACATGAAACACTCTATGTAAGTATGTGGCAAGCATGAAAGTTCAAACAAATATAACAGATAAATGGAAATTTAAAAGATTCATTTGATATTTTAAGGTAAATTTATTTATCACAATAAAAACGCATACAAATATAATTTTTTTTTTAAAAATGGCATATTATATATTTAAAACAAGTTCAATTAAAACAATTTAAATAGCAGCATTTGTTTAAAAACTGAGGTATAAATAAATTATACCAATGGTTTACTTATCACAAAAATTCATTTAATTATTTATAAGATCAGTGAAAAATATTCAGTTAATAATAATGTATTCAGTTCAA
>JAPMOQ010023145.1:519599-529791 GCA_026543055.1 Argiope trifasciata
TCTAGCTACACACAGAGAGTTGAGTTGCTCTAGCTACACACAGAGAGTTGAGTTGCTCTAGCTACACACAGAGAGTTGAGTTGTTCCAGCTATATACAGAGGTTTGAGTTACTAAGTGTAAGGTCTTTTGTATAAGAAATAACTGTTTAATATCACGGCTGAATTATCTTTTACAGTAGATCTACATTAAAAATTTTTTAAATGCATCCCCGACTTTCAAAGTAAATGTATAAGAGATTTTTCTCGATTAAACCTGCAAATTGCTAGATAATCGTCTTTATAGGTGTAAAAGCCAGAAGTATAGATGGTTATAGTTATCACCGACTGTTGGAGTGCCATTACGTCATCAAAGGTAGGGAGGGGAGAAACTCGACATTGGAAAAGGAAAATCAATCGCTATCGTAGAAGTTTTTCATTTCTCTTACCAGCACGAACCACATTATAGTTTGCGAGAATCGATGAACGATCACTACTGTAGTTTGAATTTTGCAACTGAAATATTGTTTCTTATTTTTTATTGTAGGACAATGGTTTGAAGCTGAAATATCCAAAATGTAATATAAGTTTTGCTGAACTGGTTTTGATAAATGAATTTTAAGGTTCTAAAAAAACATCTGAAGAGAAAAATATTGAGGAATGCAAGAAAAGTAAATAAAAAAAAACATCAAATTTTTATCGCAATACAAATTAGCTGCTGAATGAACATTCCTGTAGTAATTTATAAATATCCACGTTAAAATCACATCTATATACACTGATGGAAAAAAAATCCCAACACTAGGAAGGAGCTGTGCTAAATAAACGAAATTTGGAAGGCGTGTTTATACATCTCAAAGATGACGTTGATTCAAATTTCGAGCTACGCGCATAAGTGTGGCGCTATTAGCGACACTATGAACATGCAAATGAGGTTTGCTTTAAAATAAGCGCTGTAAGGTTCCTGATCGTTATTTACAGTTGAGATTTGACGTAGTGGGTTAATGTTAGTCAAGGATGCCTCTGAGAAGACGAAGAAGCCATTATCAACAGCTCACTGAGTTTGAACGAGGTCCTGTTGTAGGGCTACGAGAAGGTGGGTTTTCTTTTCGCGATATTGCTGAAAGACTTGGCAGGAATGTATAAACTGTGCATGAGTATTGGCGGCAGTGGTCAAGGGAAGGTACTGCCTCAAGAAGACCAGGTTCCGGACGGCCACGTGATACTACTGAGAGGGAAGACCATCGTATCTAATCATCTGTGGCTAATCGTACTGCGTCTGCAGCTGAAATTCGAGCTGCAGTTGGCACCACAGTGACACAACGAACTGTTACAAATCGGTTACTTCAAGGACAGCTCCGAGCCAGACGTCCTGTACAGTGCATTCCACTGACTCCAAACCACTGCTGTTTACGACGTGACTGGTGTCAAGCTAGAGCTCATTGGAGGACAGAGTGGAGATCTGTTGTGTTTTCTGATGACAGCCGGTTCTGCCTTGGTCGCAGTGATAGCCGTTTGTTGGTTAGAAGGAGGCCAGGTGAACGCCTGCTAGTGACCTGTCTGCGGCCTAGACACACTGGGCCTACTCCTGGAATTATGGTTTGGGGAGGAATTTCGTATGAAAGCAGGAATGGTTATCCCACGCACCCTGACTGCAAATTTGTACGTCAGTCTAGTGATACAACCTGTTGTGCTGCCATTCATGAACAGCATTCAAGGGGGTGTTTTCCAACAGGATAACGCTCGCCCTCATACCGCTGTTGTAACCCAGCATGCTCTACAGAGTGTCTACATGTTGCCTTGGCCTGCTAGATCTGCAGATCTTTCTCCAATCGAGCACGTATGGGACATCATTGGACGATAACTCCAGCGTCATCCACAACCAGCATTAATCGTCCCTGCATTGACCGCCCAAGTGCAACAGGCATGGAACTCCATCCCACAAACTGATATCCGACACCTGTACGACACAATGCATGCACGTTTGCATGCTTGCATTCAAAATTCTAGCGGTTACACCGGTTACTAATGTACCAACATTTCACATTTGAAATGGCTCTTCTCGCCAATGGCTCTACCTGTGATATTGAAACTTTAATCAATTAAATATGATACCTAGACAAATGTATTCCTAAAATTTCATTACTGTACAATAATTTTTTCTTGGTGTTGGGATTTTTTTTCCATCAGTGTACATAATAAAGCTCAATGTGTGTGCGTGTTGGCTTTCTACAGAACAGACCGTTGGACATAAAATTACCAAATCTGACACATGTATACCTTAGGGGTCAAGAATATGCATTTTTTCAATTTTTGATTAGAATTTGACTTAATTAAAAATTAAGCGAAATATCGAAGTTTTTCCGCCATAACTTTCGTAAATATTATGGCATAAAATTGATTTTTACACCATATTAAAGATTTAAAAAATTATATTTTTAGTGATGACAATATTTTAATCAAATTAAATATCTATTTTTAACGAATATAAAAAATAATTTAATCCTGTTTTTTAAGAATAAAAATGAAATTTAAGCTGGTTGTGCACGTTACGAGTGAAAAGAAAAAAAAAATCTTTTATCCATACGTTACCATCAGATTGACAAAAACTTAAATTAAAAAATAAATAAACTATTATTACGAATTAAACATACAAAAATGTAATTTTCAGCAAGGGCCTGCGTGAAATGAAATAAATATGAAATACAATTTTCTAAAAAGAAAATGTGAAGAAAAGTTGTTATGACTTTTACATATGAAATAAATCAGCTTTATTTCAGCTGCAAACCGACTGGTCGCCAAAGGCGGCTAGTATTTAATCTATAATAAACTCTTTTGATCGAGTATTTATTTATTCAAAATTAACTATGACCTAAACAAACACATGGTACTACGTGTTTGTTTATATCATAGTCAATTTTACAATGGTATATAACTAATTAATAGAAGATTCGGCCTTAAACAATTATTCAAGCCTGGAATTAAACAACAAATAATTGTGATTTCTTAACTATAATTTATTCTCATAAAATTATAAGATAATATAAAAATGGCAAATGAAGAAGATGCATCTAAAAACATAGTATGAAAAGAAAACACGCATAAAAATTAAAAAGAAATGACATGACACTAAATATGTTCTTTAATAAAACTTGTCTGCATTTTAGTTCAGTCTATGTCTCTTCTTCTTTCAACCAAGAGAGGGAGTTCGGTTACAGTGAGAAGAGGGGCATCTTTCCTGTATTCTATAGGAATCTAAACAGAGAGAAAAAATTCTTTTTTAACTCCTATACATATGTGTGTGTGTAATGATTTTAAAAGTTAACTTAAACTGAATTAATTTCTTAATTTTTAACATAATTTAGTCCATATTAACTTCATTCTAGAAGATTCTCTTATTTCCTGCTCCGATTCCACGTTATCTACTTAATTAATTCAAGAAATACTTTGTAAAAATGTTTAGTCAGCGAATCCCACGGTGAGTGTAATTGATAAAAGTTGCTGACCTAAACAAATAATTTTACAAAATGATTCCTGTGTTTCGCCTGCTTTGAAAGTCACACTCTCAGAAATCCCCATGAGAAACTTAGTAGTCTATAGGTACAAGATATTTCCCATCAAACAAGATATTCCCCATCTAAATAAGCTATATATATATATATATATATATATATATATATATATATATATATATATATATATATAAAGAGAGAGAGAGAGAGAGAGAAAGATTTACAGAAATGAAATAACTAATAACTTCGAAGAACCAACTAGTCGCCAAAAGCGGCTTATTAATATTATTGTGGAAATAACATTTTGCTTTTTGTAATAATTATTGATTGCCAGTTTTACATTAAAAATTCTTCTTTTTATAGGTTTTCTGACTTAAATATAAACATATATGATCGAAGGCATCCTACATTAAAGTAATATTTTGAGTTTAGTTCTCCATTAGTTATATGCCAAAGGAGTTGTGATATATTAAAACAATCAGAAATTTTGATGAGTCGCTGATGATAATAAGGCACAAAGCTTATGAAATTCTAATGAGTTGCTGATGATAATAAGGTACAATGTTTATGAAATTCTAATGAGTTGCTTGTGATGACTAAGAACAAAATTTTCCATTGTTTTTCCTCGGGGCTCATAACATTAAAAATGTAAATGTAGCTGTTCTTCTTAAGAGTAGCGCGTCTTTCCCGTTATCTAAGTGTCCTGGGTTTGAGTCCTGGATCCGGCATGGTTATACTACCTGCGAGGTCTGTAATTTCTCTCTGTAAAAAGGGGCTGTACGAAAGTGGTGCGCGAGTAGCAAAGACTTTCTCTTGATCCTACTAAAAACAAGAGTAACATCCATGGCTTAAATCCCTGACTTCGTCAACGAGTTTGTGCCATAAGAAACAGCAACAACAACAAAAATGTAAAACAATTTCGAATTCAATAACAGCTTTTCCTCACCTTTGTAGTTTGATGCGGCTTGAACCGGAAGTGATGCAACAAGTTGGACAGACAGACTTTGATTTCCAATAGAGCGAATCGCATTCCTAAGCAGTTTCTGGGGCCCATCCCAAAAGGCAAGTAAGCATACTGGGGATGCTTTGGATCCTCCAAAAACCTGTCAGAAAAGAGAGAAAAGTCACTTAATATAGCCGCATTGAATAGAAGCAGTCGACTCTCCATAGCCGAATAGTCATCGCACTGGTCTCGTATTCAAGAGATCTTGAGTTCGAATCCCGTCCGACTCAAATAATATTGAGAATTTGTGTAAATATTTTTCTTTGATTTATGTTCTGTTCTCCTTTGTTTCATGTTCTAGAAGATTCTGGACTTTTCTTTAGCTCACCAGATGTGCTCTGGAATTTTCTTATTGTCTCCAGAAAAGTATTCTGAAGCTTTCCTTGCTGGTATAAAAGTTAAAAATCTCCCAGTCATGGTGTTCTGAAACGGTGACGTCAGAATATCCTTTAATCAATAGAATGATTAGAGAATAATCTAATCAATTAACGAAAATCTAACTTTTTAAATTTGTGTATTTGTGACCTAAAAAAAGAAGCAGGAACAAACAATTTATTATTTACATATTCAAATTTACTAATTTGAGATGGAGGTCATATGGCCGAAGGTGACTGTTTAGTTTATCTACATGGTAGCTAATAGAAAACACCTTGACGAATAACAATGGCTTAGCTTAACATAACATGGCATCACGACACCAATTCTTGTTTCCATATCTAAATTTCTTGTGATATTTCATACAAGATTAAGGGAGAGCGTAAATAAGAGTTTAATTTAGTTATTTTAATGTCTCGTTGTAAAAAAACCCTCGGGCTATTTGGAACGGACCTTGTCATTTTGAACCGCGTTCAGATGACGAGGACGACACCTGAGCTGGCATCTCCCTCTCCACACCAGCGGAAGGACGTTTGGTCTGACAGATTTAACGTGCAAGAGACCCCCTCACACGACGGTTCTACGGTAGAATCGAGTCTCGAACCTGAAACTTTCCGGTTCCGAAGCCGAGACCTTACCACCAGGCCACCGCGGCCCATAGCGTAAGTAAGAAGAGAAAGTTCATCGAACTCACTAGGTCAAATCCTGCTTCACAAGATTTAAAACGAAGTAATGTAAAAATTTTTTTATAAGATCATAAACTTTGAAGTATAACAATAATCATAAGTTGGTCTTAATTGACTTAACTGATTCAGCATTAGATAACAACAAAGATTGCTATTATAATAACGGGTAATACTGCATGATATCATACGCTAGTTCTGGTGTCAATAATCCTGGCAGCTTTTTATAAGCTAATTGACCTAACAAAAAGTGGAAGTTTACAAAAATCTCGATGTCACCCTGATTTATTATGCTCAAAACAAGGTAAGGCTAACTAAAAGTTTACATTATGAATTCAGAACTTTTATAGAAAAGTGAGAACAGAACTAATAAATATATGTTAAAGGTAGAATCAATAATTATATTTTTATTTAAAATATTGGCATGCCAAAAATATTTTATTAGATATGGCTAATAAGACTAGGAAATGAATACACGTTTGATACAGTAATTTTTCTTGCAGTACATTAATTCTTTCAGAAAAAAGCTAAACATACTTGTTTCGAACTATTCCAAGCATATTCTTAAAAAGGGGCATGCCTGTCTCTAAAGATTAAAAATTACTTGTTTTGACACAATTAGAGTGAGAATCTAGTATGTAAAAGCATGAATCTTCTAGCATTTTATTATAGTTTTAGTTAGCTTTTAATTTCAATTCCTACTATTAGTTCACATTCTCCCTGTATATATTTATTGATATAACTGATATTTCAAATTTCCAATCGTTTGTAGAATTCTTTTTTATTTATCCACTTCTGTTCAAATAAAGTTTTTTTTTTAACTTGTAGCAGATGACACTCGATATTAATACAGTTTTTCTTTCAAATATTAATTAATTAATTACTTTTTTCCAGCAATTTCTATTTGGTCGCCAAAGCCACAAAATCCGTTATCAAGTCTTGAGATTATTGATGTGACACCCTATTATAAATAATCTAAGATATACATAAATAATATAAGAAAATAAGTAGAAATTGAATAAAAATGTTTTCATTACTTGTTTTATTTACATACATAGAATTCTTTGAAACTAATAATTAATTAGTTTAATAATTAAGTTATAATAATTAATTATGGGTTTAAACTGATTTCATTTTTGCATTTTTCATCAAATTCACCTATTTTGATTTTTTTTTTAAAGTAGCGTGGATTTTAGTGTCAATTTTTTTAGAAGTAATTAATTTTAAAAAACAATAACTGCAATTTGATTACCTTTCCGGATTGAATGTTTCTGGATCTTCAAAAAACTCTGGATCGTAATGCATGCCGAAGGTAGGGATCATGACTCGCATACCCTTCTCAACCACGATGCCAGTGTTCCGGAGCTCGTAATTCTCAACAGCCGTTCTTTCGAGTCTGCCAAAGAAAAACAGTTTTGTTTTAATGCCTGCGGTTTCTAATAGTTGTCATACTGAAAGGGGAGGTAAATGGATGTCTTAATCACTTTATTAAGACAGAATTTAAAAAAATACATTAGAAGTAGAAATAAAATACAATACTGTGAAAATTAATCGGGATAAACACAAAATGTTGTTTAATTATGTTGTATAAGCTTGTTTGTGACGATGTGTTGGCGGGATTGTACCGATGTGCAGGTTGAATTTCGCCAAGGATCGGAGATTTTTGAGTTTGAAGTTCAGCAAGTTATCCGTTCGACAAAAGCAAGCGCTCGTGCCCAGCGGCTCCTACTGGGTTATAAAGATGTCACCACAATACTCCCCTACCAGTGAGTCTATAGAGACGAACCATTTTTATAGCGACAAGCGTTATGGCGAGCGTAGAGAGCATTTCAGTACCGCCAAGCGTTAGAGTTACTGCTGCGTCAAGTGAATCTGACAGCTTTGTGTTGGTTGCGTTTGCTGCAGGTAGGTGGCGCCTCAGCAGCTGTTTGAACGTTCATAGTCTGAGGTCACCAGTGTGGTGGTGGTATTGGCGGGAATCGTGCCAATGTGCAGGTTGAATTCCGCCAAGGACCGAACCTGCGATGTTTTGGTTTGAGGTCCAGAAACTTATCCATTAGACAAAAGCGATCGCTCGTGTCTAGTGGATGTAACTGGCTTATTGTCACCACACGCTTACATGCATGGTATAGCAATCTAATAATAAATGTGTTCTTCTCTAGCTTTAATGAGATCCTGTACACGTTTAAGCATGGATTCCACTCATTTATAACTGACGTTTTTGATGACATCAACATGTAGTTTAGTTTGGTTATATTAACGTCCCGTTTTGAAGCAACAGTAGGGCTATTTGGGGACGAGCCTCGACATTTTGAATCGCGGGTAGAGGACGAAGATAGCGCCGGATTTGGCATCCCTCTCTCCAAACTTCCACACCACACCAGCGGGTGACGTTTGGCTCGAACGGATTTAACGTGCACCAGACCCGCTTACACGGTGGTTCTTCGGAGGAATCGGGCCTCGAACCTGCCATCCTCTGATTCCGAAGCCGAGATGAATGAAACCATGCCACCGCGGTCCTTGTCATCATGTAACCAAACTTTTATGACATTTTCAATCATATTCCTCTTGGTGTAGCAGCCCATTTTAGACGCACGCGATTTCACAATGCTCGAGAAATTTTTGATGGCCTTTACAAAACTGCCAGTGTCTTTTCTGGAAAAGAATTCTTTACCAGCTTGGAATTATGGTATTGAACAAGATCTTGTTGAAACACCATCAGCAAACATTTTCGTCTGAGGCACATTTTTCTTCAAGTATTGAAATGTATTTTATAGAGTTCGCCATTCCTTCAACCGGTACTAGGCTGCCAAGTCCTCGAGATCTAATATAACCCCTAAATATTTTCTTTTGAGGATGCTTAACTGTTTGATTAAGATGGTTTCTCTCTGATGGTTCTCCAGCACTTTATCTGACAAATGTTGATTGAATCCTTTGCACAAGCACAGACACACACATGCACTTCTTGGCTCAATACGAACGTTTTCTCTTCATCACAGGTGTCAACACCTGCTCTCTTTTATTGGTGTTCTTGCCCATCTCCCTGCTTCAATAAGCTTTCGTCATATAGTTGATGAATCAACGCTCACATCAGCAGCTAATAATTCTAATTAGTGTTTTGCGAGGATGCCTTTTACTACTTTGTACTAGAAATTTGTCTATCTGAAGTGTTGTATTGTGTTTACATCCATATTTATTCTTTTGTTTTGTGAGAAACTGTCTTAAACTTAATTTGCTGTTTAATCATCCTGGAAACAATGGATTTTCCACCTCCAACTGCTACAGCCATATCCCTTTTCTGTCATAGAAGTATATTGACTGAGGATGCCAATTCTAGACTTTTTCCTGGGAATGATATACATTTTTAACATTATTAGATCAAGACAATTTGCGCAATCGACCTCTTCATGTAGTATCTGAAATGCAATTGATGGTTTAAAGTAGTTAAAAACAACCCTTTTTTTTGTAAGAAAATTCTGAATATGGATTTATTGTTCGGCGATATATCGTGAGCCGCTGGGCAAAAGCCGAAATACAACGGAGTTTCTTTTCTTTTCTTTTTCTTTATGCGAGTACGCTTGAGTATGAAAATGCGAGTTGCGAATAAAATTGTGAATTCAATCTGATTGAATTCTTTTTGCTTTTATTTTTGAAGATAAATATTTAGTGAATAAACAAAGGACAGGCCGCAACCTTCTGATAACTGCAATTATTTTTTCTATAATGATATCATTCAGTTAGTTTGAACATAAAACAGTTTATTCTAAAATAGTATTCTTAATGGTTTATTTATTGTAAAATGGTATGCTTAAAATAAGTAATTTTATATAATAGAATAGAATAATTTTTGTTAATACTTATAGAAATATTAACAAAAATTCTGCATTAAGATGAAAAGAATGAAAAGCAACAAAAACTGACAATCAAAAGTCAATAACCAAAACGAAATCGAAAACGCAATTTAATTGTGAATATCGATTTATTGTATCAGGATTATCATGAACTAATACTCATGATCAGGATTTCGATATTTTTCGGAAATTGGCATCAAAAAATTGATTTTGCTTTCGTTAAATCGAAAATTGCCACAGCCTTAATTATGATCCATCACATTCGTGTGGATAAACATGGGTCAAGTAGTGATTTTTTTCAGTTATTTATTAATTCAGTAAAATCCATGAAAATCACTGCGAGAAAACAGTCATTCACATATCAAAGAAGCAAAAGAATTGTTGAAAAAGAAAAATTCATCAACATACATAAGATGGGAAAAAAAACAGCGAATTGTTTATGCGATAAAAAAAATTCTCATGAATTTACATACTTTTAAAAGAAAAATTCATGAATTTATATACAATGAAAATAAAACCTCATGAATTTACATACGATGAAAAGAAAAACTCATGAATTTTGATTTAAAAAAATACGGTAAAAAAAATTCATGAATTTACATTAGATGAAAAAAAAAGTGTCATAAATTTATATACGATAAAAAGAAAAATTAATGAATTTACATAAGATGAAAATAAAGTCTCACAAATTTATATACGATAAAAGAAAAATTCATGAATTTATATAAGATGAAAATAAAATCCGCATAAATTTATATATGATAAAAAGAAAAATTCATGAATTTACATAAG
>JAPMOQ010023145.1:529801-579062 GCA_026543055.1 Argiope trifasciata
AAAAAGAAAAATTCATGAATTTATATAGGATGAAAATAAAGTCTCATACATTTATGCACGATAAAAAGAAAAACTAATGATTTTACATACGATGCTAGAGGTGGGTGCATCCGTAGAGCTTCCGAGATTACGGCGTCGAGGATCTTCATCTCCCGAACAGCATCGTAGCTCATTTCATCCTACAAATACAAGAAAAAAATATTTTGAATACATGCCTAGTTTATCTATCTTTAATAAATGATGTATATTCAAATAATCCAACCGACAGACCGTAGTGATGGGCCTTTGCCGATAATGCAAGTCGATATACATTCTAAATTAGGATGTTGTGACCTTTGCATATTGCATTCATTTACTTTATGTTCCGTGCAACAATACCACTTATCATGAATTGCTATGGTTTACTATTAATTTTTCAGGATATTCACGTTTCATATGTTTAATTATTCAGGAATTTAATTATCAGGTCATTAATTTTTCAGGATAATTAGTTTCCATTTTTCAAAATATTTATGCATTGTTATGGAACTGTTTCAGTGCTTTTCTTGCAATGTTAGTATCATCACTGAGAAGAAAGATTTAGAAATGTCCGTAGTGGCTATTGAGTGTATATCAACGCAATGACCCCCAATTTCGGCAAACCGATGATTTAATAAAGTTAACTACAAAAATGAAGATTGGAAAAAAAAATAACAGAATTTTGGCTTTATCTCTGTTAGAAACATGATCCGAAGATTTTTCAATAAAATTCCATATCTTGTCAAACATTTGTAAGAAAAGAAACAATATGATGTGTAGAAATGTGAATTCTGTCTTTAGACTGATGATCTCTGAGTGAGCTCTGTAGTGTCACTATGAATGAGCCGGTGTCCTGGCCTACGGGTGGTGAGTCGTCCCCATGATCCGGGCGTTCGAAGTTCGAGACTTGGTTTGATCATATTTGTTTTCTACCCTTAGTTTTATCTGTGAGGTGTGTGGAAAAACACCCTTGTAAAAAGAAGTTGTGAAAACAAGTGTCTGAGCATCATTTTTATATGAGCTAAAGTCAGATTTCTGCCCTCGGGTGCTCAAGGGTCTTTACCTTCAGAAGCCACTGCATCCCTTTTCCGTGGAAGCATGGACACGATATCATCATCGTTGAAATTTTTGTAATTATATCCTTCTACGCTACATATCGTAAAATACAAGTATATCAGGAAAACTTAATTTCTGTTTTGAAGTTAAGCAGGGAAAAAATGGTCTCTGTGTATATGTGATCAAAACCGGCACAAGATTTTTATTTTCTCATATAAAGTGTATAGAAAAAAAGTATACCAATAGTCGAAAAAATTTAACTCGAGATGTTAACAAATCTTTACGTTTTTTAACTTCCCGAGTTCGAAAAAGACATTTTCGGAAAATGCTCGCTTGTCTGTCTTTACTCTCAGAAATTGTTGAACTTCTTCCCCCCCGATCTGTTGCTTGATTCGAATTGGAGTTCAATCCAAGAGGCATAAGCAACAACAACAGCTATGAATGATATTGTGCTGTAGCTGTTCTTTAAAAATGATTTACTGTTCGAGATTTTTAAATGCTATCTTTATGTAGCATTTAAAAATTTCAAACAGCAGAGTTTAATAACACATTCTCTCTTGAGTTTTGTAATTAAATTTAACGAACTCAGTAGCAAATCTTTCATAATGATATGCTAATGAGATTTTTAAATGCTGCCTTTGTTTGCATTTTGGCTCTGTTTTTATTATGTGTTTTGTGGAATAAAGAGTTGTTATAATTGAGCTTTTCACCATACCATACACACATTAGACGAATTTACGGAACTACAGTATTTGTTTTATGATCTTATGCCGATATTGCTTCACCCCTTGCAGAATTACGATTTCCAGTTTAAAGAAAAACGTTTAAACGACATTAAGACATCTACTGACATGTTTCTGGAACGCTTCATCCACTTCTTTGATCAGTTTCTCCTGCCAGTCCGGATTCACCGCAAGACAGTAGGCGGTGAAAGTGAGCATGGTTGCTGTGGTTTCGTATCCGACCAAGAAAAAGAGGACACACTGCGCCAGCATTTCTGTCTCTGATAGTTCTGAAAAAAAAAAATTAGCGAAATTTTATCTCTATTAATGCAGAAAATTTTTCTTAAATTCATTTGAGCATATACAGTACACTCTCGAGTATCCGGTCTAATGTGGTGGTAGGCCGGATAAGCTGGAGTTCTTCGAACTCATTTCTTTGCCCACTAATACCAGAAGATAAAGTTTTTTATACCAACACACTCTATTTTAGTACTTATTTTCTCCTGTGCACGTTTTAGCATGGATTCCATTAATTTATAACACACATTTTTGATGTCATCAACATGTAATTTAGTTTAGTTATATTAACGTCCCGTTTTGAAGCAACACTAGGGCTATTTGGGGACAGACCTCGTCATTTTGAACCACATTCAGATGACGAGGACGAGACCTGAGCTGGCATCCCCCTCCTCTCTAAACTTCCGCACCGCAACAGCGGGAAGACATTTGATCCTGACGAATTTAACGTGTACCATACTCGCTTACACGATAATTCCTAGGAGGAATCAGGTCTCGAGCCAGCAACTCTCCGGTGCCGAAGTCAAGATCTTGCCACCAGGCCACCACGGACTTTTCTCACACTGAAAGAGCATTTTCTGGACAGAGTTTATTGAGGCCAAATAAATATGAATTTCTGTAGCACATTTTAATTTCATTGGTTGAAATCATGCATATATTAATGTTAAGTTTTTGTGCTCCTATTTTTTTTAAAATAATAATGATGCGATATTTTATTGAAATAAGTAAATAATTGTCATCTGTCATTATCATCTGTTATTTTAATTACGCTTCATAAATATACATTATTTGTTGTCTTGTAGAAGAAACTAAAATTTCCAGATACTCCAAAATAAACGAAGTATCTCTCAACCTCAGGCCTCGTCATTTTGAACCGCGGTCAGATGACGAGGACGACGCCTGATCTGGCACCCCTTTCCCAGACTTCCACACCACACCATCAGGAAGTCATTTGGCCTCGACAGATTTAATATGCACTAGACCAGCTTATATGACGGTTCTTCGGTGGAATCGGGCCTCGAACCTGTAACCCTCCGGTTCCAGAAGTCGAGACCTTACCTCCAGGCCATTGCGGTCTCTTTCTTATTGAGAACAAAACCTTTTTTTTTTTAATCTCAAGCCACGTTTGAATCAAATGGTTTTTCTTAATTTTATTCCATTTCCATTAGCTTCTGCAAGACACTATTTTAAATTTCTGTCCGATTTATTTACCAATCCCCCATCTGACTTTTCCCAACTTCTAACTACGAAGTTATGTATTTTTGTTTTACACCAAAGTCAAAGTTGTCGTTTACACCAACAAAGTCAAAGCTCTGTTGTTACGCAAAGTCACTATATGGGGCTTTCTCCTCCTTAATCACTACAACTTTTTTTCACTTATCACCCATTTCGAAATCTTCACTGTGGTACACTTAAAAAAATTAAGCCTACTCCAAGAACAATTTACTCATCCTATATCTAATGTGCGGTTATAATTAGAGGCAGTGGCAACAATTGCGGCTCGTGACACACTGAAGAAACAATGAACAACGAGCAGAAAGCTGCTCTTTTTTTTGTCACAACTTGTATTTTACATAACATAACATAACGCCATCCTGTGCCCCCGGTGTCTATAACACTCAGTTATCTAACCGGTTGGATGGGCACAGAATGGAAGGGGAGAAAAAGGAAGAAAGAAATATAAACAATAAAGAAAAAAGACGACGACAAACCATCCAGGTATCTCCGGAGAGAATCCCATTGGTGTCAAATCCTAACTTGTAGTTTAAATATGACAATTTGTATTTTACACATAAAAAATATAGTATCAGAGACTTTTACTGTCTTGACAATGCTATCGCCTTCCTTTCAGGCCTTATCACACGGTGAAATATCGTCAGCACTTTACCATTTCTACCCTCAAAAACCGATCAAGCAAGTTTCATAATCGACAACTTTTTCTAACCAGTTCGAAAATGTCGTCGGAAATATCGTCCGCAAACAAAATTCAACCAATCATGTAAAACTTTGAAGTGGCGTCACACAAGTGATGTCACTTCCGCTGTCGTTTGCTGACTGAAAGTGCCGACGATATTTTGCCGTGTGATAAGGCCTTTAATTATGATAACAGAAAACTAAGCCGGTGAAGACCTCCGCTCCTCAGCTCTCAACGAGGAATGTTGAAGGAGAAAGGTCACGTGCTGCCCGAGGGGGTGAGATGCTTCTGAAAGGGACCAAAAGATAACAACGAAGGGAGATAAGGACGAGAGATGCAACAGGAAGGTCGTATCGTTCACCAGGAAAGGGACTTAATATATTCGCATGCTTTTTAAAATTTATTCCTTAAATATATAACTAATACAATAATCAAGAATATGTTTGTATCTTGTGCTCATTTCTATACAACGTACACTATTGGAATCGACGGTGAACGAGATCAAAGTGGATTTAGAAATTGTCATTTAAGATGAATGGATTAAATGCTGCACCAGCCATTTTAAAAGTGACGTTAGGAGTACACGCTACACGTGGTGAGAGGTGAGGAACTTTATTGCCGTATAGTATGGTCGCGAACCGGATACTCGGGAGTGTACTGTATAGATCTCACAGTATATATTACAAAGCTGCGATCATGTAGTGAATAAGATCGCAAAATTTTTTCATGCCTACAAATGAACTGTAAAAAACTTGGGATGTGGTTTTCACTATTAACAAGAACCGCAAGATTATAATTCTACAAGGAAATATTAAGCTAAATCTTTATTTAAGATTTTCGAACTTACTTTTATACTTAATAGATGAAGACAGCCCATCGTTGATGATACTTCCAAAGCGATCCGTTTCATCTTCGACGAGCTCTGAATGTTCGACCTGGCTGGTCTCATCGACAGCGTCCATCAAAATTTGCAAGAAATCATTGTACCTCTAAAATAAGAACAGAGACAGAATGATATCAATATCATGTTTGCCCTTAAAATCCGTGCAGGCATCAGATGGAGAGAAATTATACCCTTCCAGATTCTTTCCTTTTTTTGACGACATTTCTAGTGACATTTCGAAAGAAATCACCCCGGTCAAATTTCAGAGGGTGGAAGCTGACTGGAAAGCATTTCCAAATCCAGGCAGGAATAAGAACTGAAAAAAAAATAGAAATTGCTCCAGTGAAATTAGAAATATATATATATATATATATATATATATATATACAATTTATATAAAAATATACATAAATTGCTCCGGTAAAATTGTAAAAATATATAAATTGTTCCTTTGAAACTATAAAAAAAGAAAAGAAAAAGAAATTGTTCCTGCGAAAGTAAAAAAAAAATGAGTGGCAGTAGTTCAGAAATCAGTGCGACTGGAGTTTAACCTCCCGCTGGGCGTTATGCTTAAAAATTGCCAACTCGTGAATTATGGTCTTGCGTCAATCTAGTCATAGCCCATAATAAAGGCGAAAGATAATACTAGTAGACCTGCCAAACTAGAGAAAACGTCAGTTTTATTATCGTCAACTTGAACTACGGTTCACCCCAGAAATCAGAAGAAATGCCAAGATTGCTTACTCAAATGTCTCATGAAATATCAAGAAGAAACACAAACGATAAAACAAATGCAAGAACAAAATTTGTACTTATAAAGAAACTGAACTATGCGTCTAACCTTGATGCAAGTACAAGAAATAAATAAGTAGGCAAAGTTTCATCCCAATCAAATGAACAGTTCGGCAAAGCATAAAATGTGAATTAAAAATCCATTTTTATATATTAGATATAATAACTGAACTATATCTCAAAACCTTTGCGCAAGTGCTAGCAATAAGTTGGCAAAGTTTCATTATTGCAATCGAATGAAAGGTACGACAATTCAGAAAATGCGAATTGAAAAAAAAAATCCATTTTTATATATTAGATGATACATTGCATCACGGAATATAAGCATGGTATCAAAACATTTTTGATTCTTTCAAATAACTACTTACAGGCCAGAAACATGATGGTGAGGTTAAACTCTTCAAAAACTTTCCGAACTCTTTTTACGAATTCGTTGTTGGGGTCGTTGTGCGAGTCGATTTGCGTGCCGAATGCGGAATTCGCTATAACGTCCATGGTGAAAGCTCCAAACAAGCTGCAGAAAAGATATTTTAAAAAATCACTTTTGAAATAAATAGATTTTCTTTAATAAAACTAAGTACGGAATACGGATTCATTTCAAAATTATTTTTGAAATAAATCCGCAATCGATAATTCATGAAAATAACATTTAAGGTGAAATTTCTATTTACTTAGTACTTAAAAAAATATCTGGAGGTCACTTACGAACCATCATCACAGGGATGATTCAATTGAAATAAATGGAAACATTTTTTTGTTTCATGTTTGAACAGTTTTCTTTATTAAACTGTTTGAATTTCATTTCCAAGTCCATGTTTTTTAAACTACATTGATTTCAGCTTTTGCATTTATACTAAGAGTCTCAAAAAATATTGACCGCGGCTTTTATTCCTTAAATATTGATATATTAAATATTTATCATATATTGTAAATGCAAAATTGATTAAAAAAGCTGCAGAATGTAATGAAATCGATTAAAATTCTCATGGATTTAAACTTTAAAAAATACAAAATTTAAATTTATACGAACCCCTTAAAAAAATCCCGACAAGTAAAATGAGCCCCATACTCTAATAAGGTCATGTACAAAATTTCAGCATTTTATTATGAGAATTCTCAAAGATATGTTAAAGAAAAGTTGGTGAAAGGTCGGTCACAAATTAAAATGCAAATGTTTAACAGCTTCAGTGCAGGTGACGCGACGCCGGAATGTATCATAATGAAATGAAATATGCTTCCTATCTTTAGTTTTAAATACAAATTTTAAAACCTGTGCTTCCTGAAAAATACTTTAAAATTTTATTTCGGGAATTACAGAATATAACTTAAAAATAGCACAGTCAATGAAGTAAAAAAATGAGAAATGTTTGCATATTCGAACATTTTTTTGTGGGGGGTCGTTTAAGTTCAGCGATTTATTTGTCACCTCCTTCAAATAAAGCAGAATTGCAACAACGCATTTTAGAGGGTTGTCGTGACATCAACGAGTAAGAACACGAATGTACAGAATTAGACGAATCAGACGAATGGAATTGTGCATGACATGGAAGGAAAACATTTTGAACACGTTACGTAATCTTTCCTTTTAACTTATTATTTCGAAAAAATTTTAATACTTTTGGACCAATAAATAGCAAAATTACTATTTATTTATTCAATCATTACCGCTTTTGTTCATTTGTTTATTATCCCTAAAACACGAACATCCGACATGATTTGTGAACTTATATAAAGGCACCGAAAAGTGGTTTCAGTCAGTATTTATATAGTTTCATATCTTAGAAGCTTTTTGTGATAAAATGCTCGAATTTCGTATATGACCTTACTAGAGGATGGGGCACATTTTACACACTGGGAATTATTTTGTACGGGGTCCGTATAAAAATTTAAGTTTAGTATTTTTAAAGTTAAATTCCCCTGAAAATTTTAATCCCTTTTCGAATCTCGCTTCGGGCATTATTGTTCTTCTATCTGTGAGATGTGTAAATGTGTACCCCATTGTAAAAACGGGTTGCGCCAGCAACTGCGATGCATGAGTAGCTAAGACACCCTCTTGTCCCTAGTTGGCGCTACTAAAACAAGACACGCATCCTTAAATCGCTCACTTCGTCAACGAGCTTGATCCATGGCAAGTGCCATTAGAATCAACAAGAAATATATGAATTCATTATCTAAGATTGCTTCGCTTTATTTGATGTATGCAGTTCAGATTAAAAAAGATGTGCTAGGCTTGAATTTCGTTGAGGATATAATATTTTTTTTCAGACATTCTTGCCAATATTTGTTATATCTATATTTCTCAAATTGATCAATGACTAAGAATCAGCCCAATATAAAAGTAATTGGAAAATATGTTAATATTTTCCCTAATTTTATTTCCTATTTCCTTTTTAGATATTTAATAATTGAAAGGAATATGACAGGAAAATGAAATAAATATTTTATATATTTGTTGACGTTTAGGAATGCATGCTTTCGGTGCTTTGCAATATTAGGGTCTGAAACTCAGAAAGTCTAATTTATTTAGAATATCCTAGAAATTAATATCTTCATTATCCCAGAAAATTGGCCATGGGGTGACTTATAGGTCAACGAAGAAGATATTGCAATGAAAATATGCAAATATTTGCTTTTCTGGCAACATTATGGGCTACTGCCTGTCCGATAAAAGAAGATACCTCCTATGAGAGAGTTGGACTAAGGCTTTTGGCTGCAGGCGAAGGTTCAGTAATGACTTTAAGATTTTTCTCTTCCAATTTCCGCCTATACTGCCTCGAAGACGGTTTTGCAGTGGAAAACCTGAATGTTCGAGAAGAACGGACCTAATTCCTTCATGGTTATACCGAAATCATGACTGTACAAACTTTAACTTCTAATGGTACTGAGTTAACTTACTTTTCTCTCTGAGTTTATCAGAAGTGCAAATGTACATTATCTGGTACATTTCAAAAAAGGTAATACTTCAATATTTTTGAAAATTATTTACAAAAAAAAAATAATGAGAAATTTAAAAAGCAAAAATTTGCACTTTCATGTTTTTGGAGTATGATCGCTAAGAATAAGTAATATCTTGGAAATATATACAGCTGTAACTAAACTTTCCCTACAAAATGCCTCGTATAACGCAAACAGATAAATGGATAGCAACAAAATTTAGTATATAGATTATATACGAGATGCGATCATAGAATTTCGGGACAAAAAGGTTCCAAAATGTCCACTAAAAGGCGTCTTCACAAAAAAAAAAATAATTTTAACTTAATAATAAACAAAAAGAGAATACAGAAACAATATTAACATTTATTGCGTAGTTTCTGAATACCTTGTCATCGAACCACATTAAGTAAAGATAAGGAAAAAATAGATTAGTTTAGTTATATTAACGTCCCGTTATGAAGCAACTCTGAAAAAATAGCAATAGGCTGTTTTAGAAAAAAAACAGTTCAGTTTACAGAAAAAAGAATTATGTACAAGAGGAGCAATTGCTAATCATGTTTAAGACGATGTAGGGAAATTGCTCCATATGACTACCTTCATTCACCTACAATATTTCAAGTCTATGGACAGTGTGTTCCACAGCAGATAGTAACTGATCAGGTGTGATGCTTCGCACATGAAGTGTTATTGAGTTCTTTAAATCCTTCGTAATACGTTACAACAAGATACCATCAAAATTAGCATCGACAGAAAACATGACAAGGACTGCAAAGATTTCTTACCCTAATTTGTTTTGAATAAAGCTTCCTCTTCTCGTAAAGCATGTAAATCTCGACATGTTTTTCCAGAACTGCCAGCTTTTACATTTTATTACTCATAATTCTTGTTCTGGATTGTTGATATTGTTTCTGTAATCAGCTTTGGTCGTTTATTGTGCTAAATTTAATGTTTGTTCCGAAATGCCCTCTGATGAAGATTTTGGAAAAAAATAAACGAAAAGACCATTGCTATGTCATGAAGGCTCTTTAAAAAAAAAGGTACGCATATTTACCCTTTGCAATTAACTGGCTTCCCTTCTTTGCTATATTTGTCACACACTTCAAGGACAGTTTTTGAGCAATCATTGATGATGGATCCCATCTAAGGAAAGAAGAGTTCTGAAAGATTAACGATGTGTATAGGGCTCTGTATGATTGAAATTTTAACTCAATATCATATTTTGGATCTTAATTGGAGAACTGATAGAAATTCACAGCAAGATTGTACGCATGAGAATGAGAGGTACATGTTGAGAAATTTGGGTTGTTGCTGGCAAATACAGAAATAGCACTTTCTTGATGGTGAATAAACAACACCCGAAGGCCAAATAGCACTCTGAAGATCACTATCGCTATTTTCACCGTCACTACATACATACATATATATATATATATATATACACTGATGGAAAAAAAATCCCAACACCAAGAAAAAATTATTGTACAGTAATGAAATTTTAGGAATACATTTGTCTAGGTAACATATTTAATTGATTAAAGTTTCAAAATCACAGGTAGAGCCATTGGCGAGAAGAGCCATTTCAAATGTGAAATGTTGGTACATTAGTAACCGGTGTAACCACCAGAATTTTGAATGCAAGCATGCAAACGTGCATGCATTGTGTCGTAAAGGTGTCGGATATCAGTTTGTGGGATGGAGTTCCATGCCTGTTGCACTTGGACGGTCAATGCAGGGACGGTTAATGCTGGTTATGGATGACGCTGGAGTTGTCGTCCAATGATGTCCCATACGTGCTCGATTGGAGAAAGATCTGGTGATCCAGCAGGCCAAGGCAACATGTTGGCACTCTGTAGAGCATGTTGGGTTACAACAGCGATATGAGGGTGAGCGTTATCCTGTTGGAAAACACAACCTTGAATGCTGTTCATGAATGGCAGCACAACAGGTTGTATCGCTAGACTGGCGTACAAATTTGCAGTCAGGGTGCATGGGATAACCACGAGAGTACTCCTTCTGTCATACGAAATTGCTCCCCAAACCATGACTCCAGGAGTAGGCCATGTGTGTCTAGGCCGCAGACAGGCCACTAGCAGGCGTTCACCTGGCCTCCTTCTAACCAACAAACGGATATCACTGCGACCGGGGCAGAACCGGCTTTCATCAGAAAACGCAACAGATCTCCACTCCGTCCTTCAATGAGCTCTAGCTTGACACCACTCACGTCGCAAACGGCAGTGGTTTGGAGTCAGTGGAATGCACTGTACAGGGCGTCTGGCTCGGAGCTGTCCTTGAAGTAACCGATTTGTAACAGTTCGTTGTGTCACTGTGGTGCCAACTGCAGCTCGAATTTCAGCTGTAGACGCAATACGATTAACCACAGCCATACGCCGAATACGATGGTCTTCCCTCTCAGTAGTACCACGTGGCCGCCCGTAACCTGGTCTTCTTGAGGCAGTACCTTCCCTTGACCACTGCCGCCAATACTCATGCACAGTGGATACATTCCTGCCAAGTCTTTTAGCAATATCGCGGAAAGAAAACCCACCTTCTCGTAGCCCTACAACACGACCTCGTTCAAACTCAGTGAGCTGTTGATAATGGCTTCTTCGTCTTCTGAGAGGCATCCTTGACTAACATTAACCCACTACGTCAAATCTCAACTGTAAATAACGATCCCGAACCTTACAGCGCTTATTTAAAGCAAACCTCATTTGCATGTTCATAGCGTCGCTACTAGCGCCACACTTACGCGTAGTTCGAAATTTGAATCGACGTCATCTTTCAGATGTATAAACACGCCTACCAAATTTCGTTTATCTAGCACAGCTCCTTCCTAGTGATAGGATTTTTTTTACATCAGTGTATATATATATATATATATATACATGTCACATTAATGTTGTAATTTAAAAATAAATGGTAAAAACTCTATGGACTAAAAGATTTCATAAATACTACAATCAAAGCTAATCACTAAATAGAAATCGAAATACTGATTTATAATAGAATAAATTCCAATGCCATTATGAAATTTGAGAAGAAAAAATGCCGAAACAAAATATTAGGAACTGTTCCAACGGGTTCATGAGGAGAGAATATAATTAATCAGAATGATAATAACAAAATAACAAAAACTACAGACCTCAGCTTATTAATCTTTATTAGAATCCTGCATAAAACAATGCAAATAAAATGTAAAGTTTATGATCCCACAACTAATTTTTTTCATGATTAAGTTTAATCATTTACGAATAAATCATTTTAAACATTAATAAGGGCCGTGGTAGCCTGGTTGGTAGAGCGTCAGTCTAACCGAAAGGTTGCGGGTTCTGTTCTCGTCTAGTCCAAAGACCGCCGTGTTGCCAAATGGCAGTTGGGGCACGTTCAATAGAACGTAACTGCAAAGTCCTCCAAGTTCTCATAACGAAACGATACCTCTGGGGGTACTGAATCAGGGATGAGTCAGTCTCTGATTTGGATCTAAATTCTGACTTGCTGAGGGATGTATGAGTGTATGAATGAATCCTACCACCCCCTAAAAAGGGTTATGGCGTGTGTGTTCGAGCAAAGTCGTCCTTTCACCTGAAAGGTGCTCGTTAAATTTCTATCACTGAATTTGTTGGCCCCAGGCAGAAGTTGTGATTTCCGCATCCGATTATGATACAGATAAAAGATACGGGAATTTTTTTTTTATATTTCATTCAGCATGGCTTCTATGGTTTATTCTGTTATAGACGCATTTTTACCACGTCGATAAATTTCGCGTTATAGTGTGGAAGATTCGACAATCGGAGAGATTTGTTAATGAAGGGAACTTGCCTGTCTCATCCTTTTCGACGTGAATGCAGGAGTGATGAGGGTTCGAATTCGTTTCCATTGTTCTCCGTTCAGATTGGTGACGGCTTTATCAGACACTGGATCACCGATTTCCATTGTCTGAAAGAAAGAATAAAAAGCAAGATTTTTCATCCATTTTTCTTTAATTGAGAACAATTTGAGTTGTTAAAATTGAAAATAATTGGCACAGATTTGATATTATTACTAGAATGATATTAATTTCTATGGCCGTATTTTTAGAACATAGTTTTCTGTTTTCACAATATAGTAAACAACCGTTTGGTAATTTTGTGATATGAACATATTGTTACAAACCTGTAATTTTACTTCCCAGCATGAGCAGTTATCATAAAAAAGACCATTTTAGAATCAGCCTTGCTGGTACTGATTGGGTTTCGTGTCAGTGATCGTAGAGCATGGTTTTGAAGACAAAATAGATAATGTTGGAATTGATAATGCTGGAGAATTTTAAAGAATCCGTCCATTAGGAGCTGAGATATGCCTGATTTGCCTAGAAGACTTTAGGTTCTACTCCCGGAAACTATAAAAGACTGGCATTCTCAAGATGGAAATCGTGATGAATTGAAGTGGAGTCTAGTATTGAATTGGAATCGGAAAGCGGAGTCAACCTGAATCGAGTCTTGTGAGAAGTAGTGAGTCCGCAACCGGTTGTGCAACTAAAGCGAGTAGACAGTGGAACGATTTTTAGCCGTTTGGAAAGATCTACGTGAGCGTAGACTGAATCTACTAACATTTTCTCTCTTGCCGAATCCTGCCTGGCCGCTTTGTGTGCTCTGGCTGTTACTAATACCGTTTGCGACTGTTGCTGCTGTGTGTCGTTCTGCCTTCATGTTGGCTGTACATATTTGGCGTGTGTACCAGCCGTCTCTGTGTTAGTGTTAGTTAGTGTCTAAGTAGTGTCTAGTTAGTGTTGATTTTGTTCTCATGCCATACACCCACTACAAATCAAAGCCAATGAAATCCGTAACAATACTGATTAGAAGGTTACCATCAAAACAATCAAACTGAAAGATATCTTCACGCATTAATATTAAAAGGCTGCCATGATGATAATTTGAAATTAGACGAAGAAGAGTTAATTAGTGTGCGCCTCATAGCAACAGGTCATTACACAGCAGGCGGAACCCATACATCAGATGTCTTAGTTTTAGTTTCATAAATGGCTCGTTTTGAAGCAATACTATGGATGGATCTCATTATTTTTACCCAATTAAAGGGAATTACACTTGAACAAGAACTCTGAATTATTATTTGATTCTTACCATATTGTAATAATTCAATATCAGCTGAAAAATTTATTTTCTGTAGTAGTGAAGCCACTATTAACTATTTTAGAAAAATGTAGGTCCTTTTAAATAATTTTTTTTTAAGCTTAAAGGAAAAAATGGGTCCATGAAGTTTTCTAATACTTTTAGAAATGAACGCCTAATAATATTAAATTACAAAAGAACTTCAAGGAGGCTTTTTTTGTTAGTGTATAAAATTTCGGAAGATATTTTAAAGTATTCGATTAGGTTCGGAGACTTTATTTAATAAAAACTGTGCATAAAAAAATTCTTTATTTTTTGAAATATTTAAAACGATTAACTTGAAAAATCTTTATTACAGGAAAAAATACATTTATTGCTTTTATGTTTGGTAAATAAAAACTGCTTATTAATTGAAAATTTAAATTATTAAAAGCAGAGTAAGTGAAAAAATAATGTAAATATTTAATTATCATTTCCTATACATAAAGCACAATTTAAATAAAATGTAACAGACCACACACAAAAAAATATTTAAATAAATAAAAATTTTAGGGTGATTCAAAGTTGCCATTAAGGATATTTTAGTCAAAATTGGTCTATGCTTCAACTTAAAGTGCCTGTAAAACATATCTAAATGAAACTATCTTAAAATTCGAGATCTATGCACTCCTAAAGGTTTTGAATACATAAAAACAAAATTTTATGAAATTTTATTAAATTTATTTTGACATATCATACTATCCGGAAACCAATCACAGTGAAATATTCCTTCTTCAGAAAATATGCTTAGATATTGAACTTGAATAAACAAATGTTCCCGCGCTTTTTTCAACAGAAATGCCAGAAGTAAGCTAACTATGGTTGAGAAGATAGATAGTTAATACAAGCATTTCAAATGTTATCTTAAAGAATTTTACAATAAATATAAATTAAATTTCTTATTTTCTATTAAAAATACCAGTTTTTTAATAGAATAGTCCTATTTATTTGTTGTTTGTTACTGAAACTAATGTATCTATAGTTCTATCTTACATCTATTAAAAATAAAGTTTGTTTTAAAATCTGTGGACCTTACTTTCAAATTATAAAAATATTTATAATTTTTCAGGAAAAAGCCTTTTTATGACCTAGTCCAGTGATTCCCAAAGTGGTCTTTATCGACCCCTAGGGGTCTATGACAACCTGCAAGGGGTCTACGTCAGCGAAAAAAAAAATTTGGGGGTCCATGAAATGAAAATGGGGATCCAAGATAGTAAATCTCAACACATACACTGATAGTACCTATTTACTCAGAACTAAGTACAAAAGAAGAACTTAAGGTTCAGTTTAAAAACGGATATCAGCAATTCTGGCTTCTTTGCAACATACCCGTTACTTATCCCGTATTATGGAATATAGCGAGGAAATTTTTAATCTCCTTTCCATCGTCAAACCTAGTGGAAAAGGGGTTTAGCGCTGTTACTAATCTCTTAACGAATAAAAGAAACAGACTGGACATCATTAGCCGAGGAGATTTAAGATTAACCCTTACAAAATTGACGCCAAATGCTGATAATTTATTGTTAAAGCATCAGGCTCATCCTTCTCATTAAAAATATTGACTTTTTGCTTATGTTAGTTTATTTTATGTTTATTTCATGTTACATAGATTTTACATAACAGATACGAAATTTTATTTTGAGTAGTATAAATTTAAATTCAATTAATAAATGTATAAATTAACATGTGTTTTTACTTTAAGTTTTTAACAGTAAACTTCACTACAGTTAGAAATTTACAGGAAATCAATATCAGGTAAGTAGGGGGTCTATTCAATACGGAAAAACATGGCAAGGGGTCTACGACACAAAAAAGTTTGGGAAACACTGACCTAGTCGAATACTTTAAATACTTTAATGTATTTAGATTTTGAATTTTTGTATTAAAAAAATTCTGATTTTATAACTGTTTATGAATATCAATAAGTAGAATGCTGTTTATGACTCCTTATGGATATCAAAAAGTAAAATGATGAACTCACTCTTCTATATGGAAAAATGTGGAAATCCTTCACCATGATATCTCTCAGTAAATCCGGTTCGGTTACGACGACTATGGGCTCTCCATTATCAAAGGCACTGTAAAATTTTTTAAAAAAAGTTTAATAGAGTCTATGAGATCAAAACCACATATATTTTATTTACTAAAGTAATATTCAAAAAATATTGAAATTTTTTTTGCCTGAATACCATAAAATAAGGCCATAAATTAAACTAAATTCTGATTTTATCTATTATCCAAATTTTAGTAAGGAATATAGAATTTTAACAAATAAATACTATTAAATAAATACATAAATAAATTAAATTATGATTTCATCTATTACTTCAAGCTTTAGTCAGGAATATAGAATTTTATCAAAGAATAATTTTTTAAAATGTCAACTTACCCATACACTCTCCCCAAATTATTCCTACAAAAACTTTTTATAAAAGAAGCCATGCCCTGTAAAAAAATTGATTAATTAATTAATACATTTATATATATATATATATATATATATATATATATATACACACACAGTAAAAGCTCTTTATTCGCGGGGTATATGTTCCATAAATATGCCCCGAATACAGAAACCGTGAATACGGAATGGTATTTTATATGGGATTATAGGGGATATGTTCCTAGGTGACAAAAAAAACAAATATATAAAAAAACCCAATTTAATTGAAGTTTTTGAACATTTTGATTAATTATCTTAAGGCTTAGGCAATGGTTTGAAGAATTTTTTAATTTTCTCTTACTTGGCAGGTTTTAAAAGCTCCTTCAATTCAGACTGATACGCAGCATTCGCATTAGCAATTTGCCTCTTAAAAATAAGATTTCGTTCCATAGACGCATCAATGTTCAAAAGCTCATTTGCCATTCTTAAACCTTCACTATGATTTTTCAAATTAAATGTCACGTTTCCAGTGCTTGTTGAAGCCTCTTCTTCAATGGGCTGCGAATTTAGCATTTCCTCCAAGTCGGTTTCAGTCAAATCTTCATCTTGCAATTCAAGTAATTCCTGAATGTCACTTGATTCTATCGGTTCGAACCCATCACGTCCTATTCCATTCGCGATTTCGGCTATGTTTGCAGTCAAAATTTGAATTTTCGCAGATTCTTCGTCATTTTCCGCAATCAGAGCAGGCCACAGTTTTTTCCAGCATGACTTCAATGTGTGTGGCTTCAGTTCTTCCAATGATTCTTTTATGCAGGGCTTCGAACCGTAATTTTTTTAGTTCCGGTTTTCGTTCCGGTTCAACTAAAAAATTAATATCGGTTCAGTTCCGGTTTTCGCTCCGCCAAAAATAACGGTTTTCGGTTCAGTTCCGGTTTTCGCTCCGCCAAAAATAACGGTTTTTGGTTCAGTTCCAAATGAATAATTTCATTTTATGTATATTCTTATTTGTACTAAAAATATAATTCTATCATAAACAAAAAATGTAATTCTATCAAAATTTAGAAGATTTTATTCTTTTTTTAATTGGTCCACTATGTGAATTGATACAAACAGCAGGTACGATAAGAGCGGTGAGCAGAGGACGACGAGCATTGGCATTGTTATCCATTATCAAAATCGCATTTGACAACTAGGTTCATGATTACCCACATTCGTCGTTTGACTCTCACATCGTGCACTTGGCCTTGCAATAATTATGTAAAAAATATATTATTTATTTAACATATGAAAATTGCCTCTAATTATTAATATATCTTCTAACGGGGTTTCACAGAGATTACTTCTGTTGTCTCGGAGAATAAATTTCAAACCTGAAAGCGCTCTTTCAACACTAACTTGTGTAGCTGGAGCTGCCAAAACCACCATTGCAATCTTATACAAGTGCGGATATGTAATTTTATTCTCTTCCCTGAAATCTAAAATATTATGCGTTATATCAAGCCTTCGTACATTGTCAAAATTATTTAAAATGAATTCAATGTCAATCTCGGTAGAAATAGAGGTTCTATGTGTTTTTATTACTGCCAATTCTTTACTTTTTAAAAAAGTCTCTAAATCGTCTTCATTTTCATCGTTTTCAGTAGAAGATTTTGTTTCCTCGTTTACTATTGAAATGGACTTTTCAAAAAATTGTAATTTGTTCCAAATATTCTTTAAATGTCGCACAGCCTGTACCTTTTGTGACGATGAAAGCAAAATTTGATAACGCGGGTCCAAATAAACTGCTCCTACTAAACTGTCAATTTCTATTAACAATGCTTCCCTGTTAGATAACTGATTATATAAAATATCTGCAAAGAAATTTTTTAAATTTCGTAACTTTATTTTGCAATGTGTCCAAATTCCGTAAAAATCGCTTAAAGTTAATTCTTCACTTTGTAGTTTCAAAGTTGCTTCCGTTAGGGGTTGTAGGGTATCAACAATTAATTTTAATTTCACCCATTTACTGTCTGCAAAATAGAAACATTTGAATCGCCGCCATTACCAAACACCCATTTGATGCGCAGAAGATTTGATAGATGCTTCATGCTACGTCACTTAGGGTCTCTCCTGTCTATTTACTCCTCCCTGATCTAAACAGTCTATACAAACATCTGTGGATGATCGCATGCTGAGATGTGAAAAATAAAATATAACTCGATATTTTTCTTAAAAAATCATCTATACTTCTAGTTTAATCAACTGAATTAAATATGTCTTCTACAAGTAGTTTCATGCGAAACAGAAAAATACTAGTGAATATCAAAATAGGAAATCGAGAAGCAGTATACACGTAATGATAATTATAAAGTTGACGTTAAATTAGAAAATATTGATAAGTTGGTAACAGTAACAAAATGACTGAAAGATATATCGAACCGAAATAAACCGATATTTTTTTTCGGTTCAGTTCCGGTTTTCGTTCCGACCAAAATAACGGTTTTTTCCGGTTTTCGGTTTTCGGTTCAGTTCCGGTTCGAAGCCCTGCTTTTATGTTTACGATGCATTTTGCTATGTCAAATTTCTTCCAGCATTCGATAACATTCATATCAGGATTACATTCCATATTATCCAATATGACTTTGAAGGTTCGTCTAATGCAGAGGTGTCCAAAGTTTTCGCGGCACGGGCAGGATCGAAATTAGATCCATGTTATACGGGCCACATGTATATACAAATTGAAAAATATCATTATGAGTAAAGTAGCATTAAATACTAATAATTAATACTATTTTATTGTAACTTGAAAATACAAAATACTAAACAAAAGTATAATTATATAATTATTTTATATAAATTGAAATATTTTCATGCAACTTCTAATGCAAATGATGAAACTGTTTTTTTTTTTTTTTTTTTTTTTTTGAAGAATGTCTTTATAGTTGGGATCAAAATTTGTTACACTAATCATAAGCAATGACTGCAAATAATCATCAGATAAATTTACTCTATATTTTGATTTGAGATACTTCATTCGAGAAAAAGTTTGTTCGCACACGTAAGTAGTCCCAAACATTGAAATGAATTTACGAGCAAATTTCTTCAAAAATTTATCAAACATAAAATTCCTTTTATGTTTGAGTTACCGAAATATATTTTTTAATTTAGTCTTATAACTTAACAGCGCGATAGACATTTGTGTTTGGTCAAGTACAACAACTCCGTTTTGTTAGCCACGTAGTTTTTCGATATACCTTTATGAAAATGAAAAGGTTTGGGCGAAAACATCATTATGTTTTAAAACCCTCCGCGGGCCGGATAAAATCACTTGGCGGGCCGGGTTTGGCCCGCGGGCCGTAGTTTGGACACCTCTGGTCTAATGTAATAGAGCTTAAAGGCCTGGATTATTCCTTGGTCCGTAGGTGGAAGAAAAGCCGTCGTGTTAGGAGGTAAAAATGCCACTTTTATACTTGGATGCATAGTTTCAAGTTCACTAGGATGACCTGGTGCATTGTCCAAAACTATAAATGTTTTAAAGTCTAAATTCGGTTTTTATAAATAAGTTTCAACTTCAGAAACAAAACAACTCCGGAACCAGTCACAAAAAATGGCGCTTGTAACCCACGCTTTCTTATTAGCACGCCAAAACATTGGCAGGTTGAATAAAGAAACCGCGAATAAAGAAATTTTTAGACGCGAATATAGGAATTGGGTCGCATTTTTGTAATCCGCGAATATAAATATCTAGAAAAGAAAATAAGACAAAAAATAACAAAATTTAAGAATAATAAACTTTAGATATCTGATAAAAGCAATCTCGGATATAAAATGCATATTATTTATAAGATTATTTTCTTTTACTTACATCTGTATTGCCTCTTCTGATATATAGGCGTTACATATCTAAACAGTGAAAAGGACCCACTCCCTTTTTTAAAATTGTTTAAATTAATTTCTTATTTTATTTATTTACGCGCTGAATAAAAGTCTATGAACAATCTAATGCAATTTTATCTGAAGAGTATGCTTGCAGATTTCTCCTTAAAAGGGAATCACAAACTGGCTACTCATACTCGCCGGAAGGCACGCGGAAAGACTTGAATGACCGGACCGCTGCAACAGCACCACTGGCGGGAACTGTGGTTGAGTCCTAAAGAGGCATAACCGATCACGGTACAACCTTTACCGAAGGAATCAGTCCTGTCATTGATGGAAGAATGAGCCAAATCCATTCCCATCTTTTTTGTGTACCCGTAAACGTGGAGAAAACCAATCACCATGCTGGAAGCTTCTCGTCCTCATTTCCCTTCCTTTAGGATTTTCCTAAATGGGAAAAAAATCGCTCCAAAAATTGTACTTTTTTTGGAAGGAAAAAAATCCCTCCAAAAATTGCACTTCCCTTGGATTCTTTTCTTTCAGCGGTGCATGCGTTCTAATGTATAAATTTTTTAATCCTTAATTTTGAAGGTAAAAAAAAAAACCCACAGAGAAGTTCAAGAAGTGTTTGAAAATGATTGGTAAACTTTTAGCACCTGTTGAAGATTTTTGGGGAGTCCCAAATTTAAGAGTAAATTATAAAATGGGATGATAATAAGTTAAAAAATTAATTTAATTTAGTCTTTTTTTTACATGAGAAATCTGAATAGTATTCTTAACCTTTCATTCATTGATTATTCAATGAATGAAAGGCTGATGATTTTTTTTATTTGAATACAATTTCAAAGGGATCAAACTTTTAAAGAAGCAATCATTTCATGGCATCAGGAATGAATGGAAATTGAAGTTGAAAAATTTCACATTCTACTTTAACAAGAGCCTGTAATTAAGTAGAAAAGTAATGCAAGATATAAAACTACAGTAGATAAAGTTTTTCATTCACATCTTTCAAATAGCTCAAAATGCTTTTCTGAGACATTTCAAATCGTTATACACTTGAATTTCTGCGAATCTAAAAAGAGCACTTCTTTTTAAATTACGAGAGGAAAGTTTCATGCATGTCTATTTATTTTAACCTTTTGCAACAAGCTCATTGATTACACATGCACAGCTATATAAATCTTTATGCAACTATGTATGAAGAATAAATGAGACAGGAAAAAATAATGGAAAAAAATGCAGGATGGAAAAAAATATGAGAAATGATACAAGGAATTTAATTTTTAACCCCTTGCCTGCCGCGGGCGTATATTTACGCCTCTCTAAGTCGATGCGTTGATTGGCGCGGGCGTATATATACGCCTTTCCGTGGTACGCTTTGAAAACCGGTGGCATTGGGGAGCGAATCGCGTAAGCTTTCCTTGATTAAAAGTTATTGGATAAAATATTTGTCTTTTTAAAATGAAAAATTAGTAAATTATGCTTATTACTTTAAAATCTGCTTAAAAAGGCAAAGAAATGTAATAGGAGTGATAAAGCATCAAAATGAAACGAAAGAAAATGTCATAGTAGTCTCATTTAAATTGTACTATTGTAAAAAATATGTTTGTCAACTAAAGTTAATAACCGTGTACATCAAATCACAGTACTTTGAAATACTCCTAAATAGGTCTAATTATTATATTCATATATATAGCTACTCATAAATGTTAGGAGATAGATAAATGAAATTTGGTAACTTGTTTGATTTCAAAATTATCAATATGTCGTCTAATATTGAGAAAATCCCTTTGTAGAAAGCGGCACAGGAATATCTATATTTTTCTTTCTGAATTGATAGCCCAACATTTAAATATATGTATAGATATATCTACCTGTTTGAAAGTAGAAGAGTTAAGAGAAGAAATAACAAGAAAGATATCAAACAAGAAATTGGTGCCGTGTATTGCATAGAAAGGCCAAAGCTGATATAGACCAATTCCATTCTCACAAATATATTAACGTCTGAATAACATTTCAACAACGTTCTCTCAATCATCGCCAACAATAGCCAAATACTTGAATCTCTTCTAGGTAGAAAATTATTGTGCAATCCTTCTCTCAACCAATGGGCGCAGTAAAATAATGGAATATCTTTGATACAGCCGAGTAATGCACCATCATTCTCTTAACCATCGCCAACAACAACCAAATACTTGAATTTCTCCGAGGTAGCCAATTATTCTGCAGTTCTTCTCTCAACCATTGGCAACAGTAGTCAAATGATGGAATATCTTTGATACAGCCGAGTAATTCGCCATCGTTCTCTTAATCACCGCCAACAACAACCAAATACTTGAATCTCTTCGAGGCCACCAATTATTGTGCTATACTTCTCTCAACCATCGCCAACAGTGGTCAAATAATGGAATATCTTTGATACAGCCGAGTAATTCGCCATCGTTCTCTCAACCATCGCCAACAACAACCAAATACTTGAATCTCTTCGAGGTAGCCAATTATTGTGCTGTCCTTCTACATCGCCAACAGTAAGTATATGCTGTTATCTCTTCGTGACAGCTGAAAATTGCGCCATCGTTCTGTCAATAGACACCATCAATAGGCAAAGACTGAACAACTATTTCGGCATGCTTACATGGCCCTCTTCCTATACAACATGGTGTTGCCAAGCTCAAAAATCTTAGAATTGTACAAGAATATCGAAGTGAGAAGCGCCTCTTTTGTTTCTGTTGAAAGAGACCGTGAATATTCGATAGTTTATTTCGAACATTAGAACTAAACTGTAGAAATATACGCCATTAGATTCTTACCTCTGTTTTCAACGTCCGCAGTATAGAGAAAAGGCCCATGCGTGGCTGGAAAGGTATTCCTTTCTTTTTCCAGTAGTCATCCTTCCTTGCTAGATACCTGAAAAAGTATAAACAAGTCAGAAGCAGCTTTTAGAAAAGAATATTATTGAGTGCTTGAATACACTGAGCGATAATGCATCAAAAACTAACAAAAAAAAAACGTAACAGGCATCAGATTAATTATAATAACTTTAATCTCCGATAGATTAATTAAATATGACTTTATATGATAAATGGAAAAAATGGGCCCATCAGTTTAACTTTTGAATTTTCAAGCGGGAAGGAATAAGAATTAACAGAGAAAAATAATGGGAATCTTAAAGGGTTGTGCCATTAGATTTGCTAGGATAATGGGCCATCAGTTAATTGATAAAATGTTTTGCATAAAGTCAATTTACAAAACGGAACAGTCATCTGTTGCTAAATTCAGAAAAACTTTATAAGTCTCCAGTTATAATTATCCGAAGACTCCCCGTGTGTGGTGGTGGCTGGCGCAGGTATAAATCTGTCGTGGTTACAAAGTCCTCTATGTCGAGAGTAATATCACTGGAGATACTGGATCAGAAGCGATCGTTCTCTGATCCAAGTCTAAACTACGATTAGTGGATGAATGAATGAAATGCATAAAGGAAGACCGCCCCGTAAAAGGAATTTTGACTCGTGATTAGCTAAAATCTTACTCTTAGCCCTAGATGGCGCTACTGAAAAACAAGAGAGCAAATTGTGCAGCTTAAAATCGCTGACTTATTCAGCGGGCTTGTCTGTGACAAGTGCCATCAGAAACAACACCGACAAGTTATACGTGTCATGAAAACGCACTGACTCAAAACCGCAACAAGTATAATAAAATTTGGCGTAAAGTTTTTGTATTATAACATTTGATCTGCATGAAACTTTGCAAGGAAATGAAAATGTAAAGTTGCATCGCATCGAAACACGCACTCCTTTTTTCTATATTTTATATTAGCTCTTTCTATATAGTTCGACTAAGCAATGCTACTCACATATAAGAAAAATGTTATAAATATTTTACTTTTTAAGTATATTTCTACACCACCAAGAAGAATTATATTCATACACCTGTGAGAGAGCGTCTAGAATTTAAAATAAAAATCTTAAAAATGACGAAACCTAGAATTAAATAGCACAATAATTACAGTAATGTTATTGACAACTTGATGGTACAAAAAGATATTGAGATGTCTTTTTCAGATTACGGAATATTCTCCCCCCCCCCTTAAAAAATGCAGAATTATAGATTTACAGAACAACAGCAATTGATCGTCACCGTTAAAAGTAATTTCAGACAATTTTAGAGGATTACTATGGATGCCATTTTTTTTTTATTCATTTCATGACAATGTTCATGATTTAAAATCACGAAGGTGGTTCCATGACAATATTTGTGTTTTTGTTTTTTGATTTGCAAGGCAATAGTCATAATTTTAAATATAAGTATCATGACGATGTTCATGATTTTGCTCATGGATTTCGTTACATAATTGTAGATTTAGTTTAATGATTGCATGGCAATAGTTATAATTTTGTTAATGACAATACTTAAATTTTTTTTATTCATTTCCTGATAACGTTAATATTTTTGAATATACATGGCATTGTTTATTATTTTGTTTATTGATTTCAAAACAATGTAAATGTTTGGTCATAACTTGTCAATGATACTTGAATAATTGTTGAAATGCCAATTGCTTCTGAAACGGATATTCTCTTTCCTTTGATGATCTATTCATTGGACTGTTACTCTCATTCATAAATGAGAGTAACAGTCCAATACCTGAGTAAGATTCATTTACCCTCTTGCTGTAACATACTGATCGTCAGCCGACGATAATCCCTGAGGGAATTTTAGAAGGAAAATTTGTAAGCTGCGTACTGAAGAATAATGTGAGGCCCTATTTAAGTGTTGTGTGTAGTGTTGTTCATGTGTCGTCTTAAATGTTAAATATATGTTTAATAATGTATAAATAAATTATTCCCGGCCATGATTGCCTATTTACTGTGCCCAGTAATAGTGGAAAACTTTACTACCTGCAAAGCTGTCTTTCGGTAATCATAACTGACTATATGTATATACTCTGAATCACATGAAAGCACACAGGAAAATCTGAAAGACCAATTGATTTGATATTATTGGCGGAATGTATGGTTGTGTCCTGAGGGCCATCACCGATCACGGTATAATCCTTCCCGTAGGAGAAAAATTTTCATTGGTAGGGAGTAGCCATCTTGTACCATTAGGAGGGGAGAACCAACTACGATATTGAGAGCTTCTCACTTCCATATTTGTAGTACCTAGGGTGATGATGTGTTTTGGTGATAAAAAAAAGGGCTTTTTTCGACGAAATAGAAAATGTTAATAATGTTCGTTTTTGTTCATTTTGTTCCTTTTTTTGGCACCGATACTTCATCTTGAAAGTAGATTATCATTTCTTCAATGTTTTCCCTAGTAACTTGTTTTTCAATGAATTTTTAAATTAATTGCTTGAGGCAATGAAGTTTGCTAGTTGTTCTATTAATTGCTTGAGCCTATGAAGTTTGCTAATTGATCTGAAAGGGCTCCATACGGTCCGAAATGGACATGATGTCCATAGCAACTGAATGAATTCCTAGATACAATTTAATGCCGGTTCATTTAATTCTTTTTCCGGTGCCTTCGCACGGATCGGTGTAGTCAGTCTATGACTTACTCCTCCCACACCCGAACCAGCCACCCAAAAAATTCGATTTTTTTTTCTTTCAGATTATGTCTTTTAGAAGCAATAAAAGATATACAGAGTTAAATGGATAAAATATATTATACGAATTTATGCCAAAATCAGTATGAATTACAATTGAGATACCAAAGTAATATCAGACTTCCTATTGTTACATTTACCTATAATGAGATAACTCAAAGTCATGCAAAGGACAATGTATCAAATTCGACAACTTTTGTAACCCGATTTTTAAAAAGTTGACTATTTGTGAATCCATCTATTCCTAAGTAATTTAACGGAATATCTCAGTACTGTACCCAAACAGATAATTTAGAAATTTGGCATTACACATTCACACCAAAAAATAATCTCAATGTGGGTTTCTACAAATATGGGAAAGCGAAGTAGTTGGAAGTAAGCGGGTTCTCTCATCCAAGAAAAATACAGCAAAAATAGTGTTATCATTATCGATGGTAAAATACAACAAAAATGATGTTATCATTGCCGTTAAAGACGTATTAATGTGGTGTCATCTTAATAAGCCAGTAAGAGCCACTAGACATCAGCGTTCCCTTTAGTCGAATGAATAAGTTACTGCTCTTCAAACCCAAACATCGCAGGTTCGATCCTTGGTGGAATTCAACCTCCACATTGGCACAATTCCACCAACACCATCGCCACATTAACATCAAAATTAATCCTATTAACGGTCACTTTAAATATGTGGATAGGAAGTCAGCAGATTTGTACCCAATATGGTGCACCGCATATGACGTTATCACTGCCGAAGGTGAGTAATGCCTCTTGCAAGGAGCGCTTGGGAATGAACCAGTAATGGTTTTCACACTGGTATCAATGCCCGTGCTTTCTAATCAAAGCAATATCATTCAAACAACTCGTGTTACAAAATGTAATAGCAGGGTTCTATATGAATTGAAACTTCTAGCAAATTTTCTCACAAAATTCTAGAAAATTTTGCTCCTATACAGCAAAAGCTAAGTCACGTTACTGACTCTGCGATCCACTTCGAAGGCACACGTATAAATAACTGAATGTCCGTTACAGCAACATTGCCGAGAACTGTGATTGAGTCCTAAGAGCCACCACCGGATGCGGTTCAGCTCTTCCCTAAGGAAGTATGTTAGGAGCCAGAGCCCCACCTTTTCGTGTACTCTTCTGGGTGGCAAGAACCAACCATCATGCCGAAAGCTTTTCATTTTTAATTAGGAGATTCCCCTCCCCCCGAAAGATACCGCAAAAGGAAAGTTATACAACTGACCTCCGACCCATAGGCAGGCACACAGATTAACCACGCATGGATGAATGACCAAACCACCCCAAAACAAAACAAAATTAGACAATTCATTGGTAATACCACCACAGTAAGCCATTTTACTGACTGTCCGTCCCGCCCGAAGGCACTTGGAAATAAATACTGAATGACCGGACCGCCTCTAAAGCAACACTGGCGGGAACTGTGGTTGAGTCAGTCCTAAGGGTCTACACCGGTCACGGTACAACTCTTCCCGTATGGAGTATGTCCCGTCATCGAGGGAGGGTTAGTGCCCCTACATATTATTGTACCCACTGGGTTGACGAGATCCAACCACCATACCAGAGCATCTCATCCCCTGGGGGGGTACAGCAAAAGGAACGTCCATATACATATTTGGTTCTCTTCAGTAAATTGTGAAATTTCACATGATATGTTAGAATGATTATGTATACAAGAATGCCAATAATTTAGGCTCATATTTTCATAACTTTTCCCGCATATTTTCATAATCCCCCATGCTCATATTTTCCCTCATGCTATATTTTCATAATCCCTCATGAATTTCCCTCATGCTGATATTTTTATAACTTTTCCCTTAATATTTCCTATCTATTTTCCCTAATCGCCAATAGACAGCAACTTAAGGAAACGTTAGTATGCTGTAACTTGAAAAGACATCATAATTCATTTTTCCCCTATAGAATTTGGAAATGTCAGCATTCTTTACTTTAAATATATAATGCTGCTATATTATAATAGAAATTATAACTTACCATTTCAGAAAAGTAAAAAATACTATAACTGCTCCCAAAATCCAAGTGAAAGAATTGATTTCCAACATTTTTACACGAATAGGTTTGAACGATACTGCAACTGAAATTGTCAACGAAACACACAAGCCTTGACAGATGAAGACACCCAGAAACACGCTAGTGTTACAATACTGAAACCATCCACTCTTTTATTCTACTTTAAATAGACACTTTCAAAGAGGATTTCCACAGGCCAAGGTCAGTTTGAAGGTCGTTGATTATCACTTCGATTGCTTTTGAGAGGAACAGTCTTAACTGCAAATTACATCTAACTCAGAAATCCCGGATGTTAGGAGGCTTGCGAACGCATTTCTCCAATCAATTGAAAAAAAATCAACGAAATAAATACCGATGTTCCTTATCGTTTATTTATAATTTTATCTGTAGATAAACAATGGCCGATCAACAAAATAAGTTATGAATTGAATCGAAAAAGATAAAATTATAAATAAGCGATTTATAATTTTATCTTTTTCGTTATGTCCTGTTATTTCTCCATTATCATGTTAGCTGAATTGGCATGAAAAACAGCAACAATGAAACCCGGATTTATTGTGGAAATTGAGAATATGCATTTTTTAATGTTTGAATTTAAGCATCTTAGAAAAAGAATTACAAGCACATGTTAATGTTTAAAAAAACAATGAGAAATTACTCAAATTAAAACATGAAATATCCTTTCTTCAAGCGATAAGTTTTGATATTACCAGCAATTTAATTCATAGTAAAGTCGTAATATTTCTTTAATATTTCATGATTCTGCTTATTCCTTAATCTTCGAATTCGTCGCATAATACATTGCTCATCATTTTTTGTAAAATAAATTATGAATGTTCCCGAAAATTTTCCACCCTTTAATTTATATTATAAATACAGTAAACTCTCGCTACAACGATACCCGATACAACAATAACTCCCTCTACTACAATAATGTTTTGTGGTCCAGGGGATTTTACATATAAACTAATGTTAATCTCCCCTCAATATTACGATATTCTCTAGAACAATAAACCTCTGTAAAACGATTTTTTCAATCTAAATTTCAGTATTATTTTCTCCCTTTGTAATAATATTTTGATTTTCAAATGCTTTTTTTTTTTCGTTTTCTTTTGTTATTTTTTCCGTCTATTAAGAATCGTCTATTAACTCCACCCTTTTGGGAATTGAAGTTGGTGAGGGGGGGGGGTGAAGTGTAAATGTATGCCTAGTCTCATTTCCCAGTAAGCTTTGGAATTCTGATAAGGTTTAAGGACATCTGGACTTGTCTGGTCACCTTGTCAAAGAACAAGTGCCCTTTGTTAGAGGAACAGGGGGAGATGGAGGCGGGGTGTTGTTAAGTGACGTCTGAAAAGTGAGTTCAAAGGTTGTTTTATAGTCTTTAACGATTTTGAGTTCTACGCGAAACATTTGGTTTAAACTTTTCTTTCTTTCACGCGATATTGTTCCCTAAAGGCCTTATCACACGGTGAAATGTCGCCAGCAATTTTCCGTTTCTACCCTCAAAAACCGGTCAAGCAAGTTTCATAATCGACAACTTATTATGAAGATGATGATGATATTGACGATGATGATAATACAGGTCCATCGCAGTCCTTATTGTCATCCCAGGAAGCTCTTCAATCTGTGAATTCCCTGCGGACATTTTTTTCAAGCCTTCCGTCGACAAATGAAGAGCATTTTCGTGCACTAGACTCAATGCATACAGTATTGGTGAACTTAACAGTTAAAAAAATGAATAAACAAACAAAAATACTGGATTATTTTCAATAAAAAGTGTTTTCAGGTATGTGAATATTTCTGTGCTTATTTTCTGAGTTTATCTTATTTATTTATTTTTTTAGTATTTAAACCACTATTATTAGTATTTTACAAATTAATTTCTTCTAAATATAGACTTAAAAGTAGTATGTTATGCACCTTAAACCAATAATAATAAAAAAACTCTTATTAAATGCTCAAAATATGTGGGCCCTCGATATAACAATATGCCTCTCTACAAGAATACATTTATTTGGTCCCTAAAATATTGTTGTAACGAGGTTTCACTGTATTATAATATTCAATAATTCGATATTTTGATAATCAACATATTATCAAATTTCAGTTTTTTTTTTATTATTGTCAATGTCGTTTTTTTTTTCACGTGCATCTTCTGTATTTGTACTCGAGACGAAAATTCTCGTTCTATCTTTGCTGTCAATATAATATCTCAATCAAGATATTGTCAAAATATTATTTTTTTCTTTCTGCTTTTCTTTTCAATTCCTACTATTAGTTCACTTTCTCCCTATATATATTTATTTATATGCCTTGTTCAAATTTTCATTCGTTGATAAAATACTTTTTATTCATCCACTCGAGTTCAAATACATTTTTTAAGACTTAAAAGTGGAGAACACTTGATGTTAATGCAATTTTTTTTCAAATATTAATTCATTCATTAAATTTAATTCATTTTTAATATTTTAAATAGTCTTAGCTGTTTGTAATGAAAATTGAAATCAACAGGCAGTAGATCAATCGTAAAAGGCAAGAATTTCAGTTCTATTCCCGTGAAGGTGAAGAATGCGAGTTTAGTTCTTTCAAATATCAGTAATTTTTGATACTAAATAATTTTTTGATAATTATTTAATAAATAGTAACAAAAATAAAAAATTTATTTATTGACTGAAGTAGGAACTGAATTAATTTTTTTTATATTACTTGTTTTAACAAAAGTTCACTTTCATTTACTCTAAATCAAATAAGAATCTCATACTTTCTACAAATGAAGATTTTTTTAATGTTACAAGTTAATACTACTTTTTTTTGCTCTAACTCTGTTGCTAAAAATATCTTTAAAATATATATAAAAAATATATATATAGATTGAAATATAATATTAAAAATATATAAACAATTTGAATAAATAAATAAATAAACAATTAAAATTTCACAATTCGATTCGAATAACACTTTTTAATGATTTTGCAATATAGCATTAATGTTTTAATCGAACTTTATAACATTGAATTCAAAATGTATTTGTTCTCTATATCTAACAACCATAGGGGCTAGTATTTTAGTTAATTCGATTCGTTAGTGAATTAAAAATAATATTCCATGACAACTTAAAGGATAATTGTGCAGAGAGGTCTTCGAAAGATCGAATTATTGTTTAATGAAGTTATAAGTACTGATTTTTTTCTTTCGGAAATTTAACCAAATTTCTTTTTTATATATGTGTTTTGTTGTAGGAAATATTTATTGCTGGTTTTAAAATTGCAATTTTTTGCTACGATTCTAGGTTTCCAATACGAAATATAATTTAAATTCTGGAGTATTGAACTAATTAAGGCATAACAAAAAAATTCCAGATATTTCTCAAGCTTCCAAAAATAATTTCACCATTTCTTTCAAAAAATAATCTTTCCAAGATTGAAATTTCATACATTTTAAATAACAACCCAAGTTTAATGACTTATAAAGTGTTGAGTTACCACCCATATCATTATTATTATCTAGTATGAAATTTTTCTTTCCTTTTTTTAAAATGAAGGCCCCCAGTGTTTCAAGTAATATTTCCAAATAATAAATATTATTCTATAACTATCTATTTATATATAACGTTTCCCTGTCCTATTCACGATGAGCGGCATTTCGCGACAGCTGCTCACAACCTATTAACGTTTCCATTGTTAAACGCCGCCAGCTTTCGAGATTGTGAGCCTCCTACGCCGATTGTTCGCATCTACTCATTAGACCGCACGGGAAGTTCATTATGGAGATGAGATCTGTCGCTTCTTCAAAGGAAAGGTGTTCAACAGTTGGATTCAGGGCGGTCTCTTTTTGAAGGAATATCACTAACACATGTTCCAGAGCGGAAGGGTTAGGAGGCGTCGTTGATAGGCATTCCGACTCTACAAAAGACAGATGCGATAGTTTATTGTAATTTTGATTGAAAGCTGACGTGGCCGAATGGAATTTGAGGGCGTGGACTTTGAATTGCAAAAAAGTGCCGATTGGACGGGACAGATTGCTGGATTGCGGACTGCAATTTTGACGTTCCACCTTCTCGCTAACACCCTGTTAGAGTCTTGTGGTGTTTTTCTTGGAATGAATAGAGGACTCTTTTCCGGAACTGTTTTCACGAAAAGACCTCCAAGCTACAGATGTTGTGTAAATAGAGAATATTTAACCTGGATTCGAACAATTAGTTCTTCTGTAAATGTATAGGGCAGCAAATAAAGAATTTATCTTTAATTCCATTTGGTCGTAGCCATCAAGTCATTACAATACATACATTTGCTTTTATTTGAATGTAAAGATGAATAATCTTCTTTAAAAATGTGGTTTAGGAACATTTACTTTTGAGATAAACAAATATATTTTACTTCAAATAATGCATAAAATTTGAAGTAAATTTTTTTTAAGTTCATGCTTTTTTTAAAAAAGTGTTTTCACTTACAGAAAAACAATTGGTATTTGTGATTTTTAAAATATTAAATTTTAATTAAACAAACCTTAATTTTTTTTTGTTTAAATAGTTTTTTACGGATTAAAGGGGTGTACATATGTTTTGAAAAAAAGTTTTAAACTTTTAGAAATGAATGCAAATATTTATTCTGTATATACATTCTCAGTGCTTTTTACATTCCAGAATAAAGCAGTGCAAATCATTTCCCTTCCCCCTCACCAGACTGCGCAAATTATTCAAAACGCAATGTACAATGTAATTACTATGCGAATGTGTTAATGAAAAAAGAATGCATGAATTCAAGCCAGAATCACAGGAAAATAAGAGTGAAAATAGTATTCGAAGATGGAGTAATACAGTTAGATGAAGTTTTGCCAAATTATCATTGCGCTCATCATTGCGTCTGATCACCTAAAGCTACAATTGATACAAAAAAATGGCAGCCAATCGCATGTAGAAAGTAAAAGTAACAAGGGTGTTAAACCCAAAAAAGTTTATAAGACAAAAGAAAAATGTTTCATTAACAACAGACACAGGATACAAATGATCTTCTCTACATAATCACTAAACCTACTGAGGCATTTATCACACAGACGAATCAATTTTGTTTAACCTGCCTTGGTAATAATCATGGCTTGTAGTGATATGCATGTTGTTTTATTATTTTTGTTATGGCACTGCTTATTTATGCAACAACTTTTGGCATCACTGTAATGTTGCTTGAATCAATCGGTTGAAGATTTTTTAAAAGAATCATTAAAAACTCTTAACTGGTTTTGATTACAAATCGAATTGTTGGATATTTGGTTTATAACTGCGTTATTGGCTTTTCGACTTGAAAATACGGTAAACAAATAGAAGCTATCCCTGCGAGTTTGTTACCTTCTTCCTTTTTTTTTTTTTTTTTTTTTTTGCTGCCTTAAGGTAAGCTTCCGGATTTGTTTTTCTTTGTGCTTCAGTTGCTGAGGTTTTTTCGTCATTACCCACTCATCTTTTTGTGTTGGGAACTTGAATAATGAAGCTGAAAGGAAAGAGTCAATGATTTCTAACATGGGTACAACGGTAAACAATATGTTTTATAAAAATAGCAAGAAAACTAATGAGCTGGTGATTCGTTTAGCAACGAAACAATTTAATGAAATAAATGTTGTGTTCACAAATGCAGATAAACAGAAACAACTGCCGAAATTGAATCCTTTCACCGCCCAAGAATTTGTGATGGAAAATGCCAACAGACACGAATACATAGATAATATGAAGTATACAAGGCAGGGTAAAATAATATTCTCAACTAAGGATCCTTTATGTGCGGTAAAACTATTGTCACTGGAAAAATTCGTGGAGACAAAAATTACCACAAACATTATATGGGAGAATGTATGCTCTCGATTTTTAGTTCAAGATATCCCTACAGATACACCATTAGGACAACTTGCGGAAAGTATTGAAAAAAAAATAACATGATTGTTGTAGAAATGAGACGTTTTCTGAAACAGAACTCTACTCGTGTGACCTCACCTGTGCTATTTACAATCCTTGGGACAGCTATTCCAAAAGATGTTAAAATTGGTTTTATCAACCAAAATATAGAACATTTTGTCGACAAACCGCGTCAGTGCTCTAAATGCTTTTTTTTTTAATCCATCCCGAGTCTGTGACAAACTCAACGCTTGTGCTAATTGCGGCGAAATTCACGATGGCTTATGCCAAAATGTAACACGATGCATCAATTGCAAGGGAAACCACAACGCGAAGTCCAACAGCTGTCCTATCTATGCAAATGAAAAAAAAAATATATTAGAATTAAAATGTCATAATCATATAACCACAGGAGAAGCACGTAGAATCTTTTTACAAACGAGACAAAATTATGCAGAAGTAACTAAATCGACCCCAGCAGTATCTGAGGTTCAGGATTCCATTAACGCAAAGTTTGAATCACTCATGAAATCGATAGACGAGAAATTTGAAAAGCAAGTAACTTTGATAACAAATATGTTGATGAAATCAATAGACACTATAATTGAAAACATCCACAAAATTTTCGCGCAGGGAGGACAATTATCCTCTTCCCCTGCTCGTAAAAAGAGTCCTGTTTCTATCCTTAATCAAAATGTATCGAACATTCCCTGGGATACCAGAGTTTCTTATGATGAAGAAGAACTACCTGACGGTTAGTTGGTGGTTCTTTGTTTTCGTTGTTTTGCTCGGCTGTTTTTTTTTTTTTTTTGTTTTTTTTTATGTTGGCCTTGACAGTTTTTTGCTTAGTCGTTAGTTTCGACTTTTTGTTTTGGTGTTTCGCATCTTTTTTGGCTTATTATTTACTTTGTCATTTCTTGTATTGTTGTATCGCATCTTTTTTGACTCGTTGTTTACATTGTCACTTTTTATATTGGTGTTAAGTAACGCCTTCTTATTTGCATTTTTGACATTTTTTTTTTCTGCAGCCTCATCAGCTAAGTCTGAAGTTTTGTGTATTTTCCAAAGTTTGGAATGGGGTCGTTTTCTTGCGCCCTCTTTGTTTGGTGTTTTCATTTTTCGTTAGAATATCAGGATTTTCTTTCCATTGATTAATATTTTTTAACTAAGTATGTCATTTGTTCAATGTAACTGCCGTAGTATTAAAAATAAACGCATCTGGTTACACCAACCTCCCTTTTCAAATTCAGTCTTTTGGATTTTTCAGGAAACCTATCTTAAAGAGACGGACTATTTTTCTCACCCCGACAAAATTATTTTTCGTACCCATCGAAGTGATCGGTTGGGTGGTGGTTTACTGATAGGAATACCTAAAAATTTGGCTGCTAGGGTCACCCTTAGTCAAGAAAATGATCCGAATTTAGAGTTACTTGCAGTTGAAATTCATAAGGATAACCAAAAATTCATAATCATAAATATTTACGCACCACGCGGTTTTAACATAGGTCAGATTAAAACATTTTTAGATAATCTTAACCACCCAACTTCCATTTTTGGATATTTTAATCTGCACCATTCCCTTTGGGGTGGAAATTATCACTCACCACATAGCGAGGAATTTGTTGACTGGCTGAATAACTCCAACTTCACGATTCTAAATACCACAAACCCAACACATATCACTAGCTCCAATAGTAATTCTATCATTGATCTATCCCTATGCTCTAATTCTCTTTTTCATGAAACTGAATGTTATATTTTTGGATGCACTTTCGAAAGTGACCATTTACCCATAGTTGTATCATGGTCGAAACTGAAAATATCATATAAATCCCTTAAAAATATCAATTGGAACCTAATTATGAAAGAAACAAATAAAATATTCAATTCAAAGAGCCAACCAAACATAGAACCATACAATTAACAACTATACAACAATCAAAACAATATCTAATGAATACCCACCATGGTGGAATACCGCTTGCCATAATTTCAGTCGCTTAAAAAATGCATGGAAAAAAGCAAGACGCAATATTTCAACATCTGATTGGATCAACTATAAAAAATACAGAAGCAGATTAAAATTTCATATTAAAAAAGCAAGAGAAAATTACTGGAATAATCTGAGTAAAATATCACAAAACCCTAGATTATTTTTTAAAATTCTAAACAAAATATCGAACCATACCAACCCCAATATTAAAGATAATGACATTATTTTCTATAATAATCACTATATTTGTAATCCGAAGACCCAAAGTAATATTTTTGCAAAGCACTTTTCAATGCAAACTCTGAAATTCCAACCTCTTCCAATTGACTATAATGATAAAAACGAATTTCTGAACAAAAACTATAGAAATGTGGGAACTTAAAAAAGCAATTCAAAAATCGAAAAATTCCACCCCAGGTGCAGACAAAATTACTGCAACATGGTTTAAAAAACTAGATGATACATCACTTGACAAAATACTTCAAATGTTTCAACAGCAACTTGACGGTTCCGCAATCCCAAAAAACTGGAAGCATGCAATTATCTCCCAATTCCCAAACCAAATAAAGATAAAACAAAAATAACTTCTTACAGACCAATAGCCCTTACTTCAGTATTCTGTAAAATGTTTGAACGCATCTTAGCGCAACGCATAATTCATTATATCGCAGCTAATAAAAAACTGAATCCAAACCAACACGGCTTTGTACCCTTTAGAAATAACTATATTGCAATTTATAAAATTTATACGGCAATTTCAGAAGCTCATAAAAACAAAACATTTTTCATTGGCATAAGTTTAGACATAAAAAGTGCATATGATTCGGTTCATATTGACGATTTAATGTACAAATGTACCCAACTTGGCATTACAGGAAACATCGCTAAATTCATGCATAATTTCCTTCAAGAACGGACATTCCAAATTAAATGGCGAAATGTTTATTCCGAAGTAAAATTTCTTTGTAAAGGACTGGCTGAGGGCAGCGTCATCTCACCAATTTTGTTCGCAATATTCATGAAGATTTTTTCGAGACCTTGGATTCAAACGTTGATTGCTCGATTTTTGCTGACGACATTTTTGTATACTGCTCTCATGACTCGATAAATTATATTAAAACGAAGTTATAAAATACAATGGAAAACATATATACATGGTGCAATTACTGGAAACTATCCATTAGTGCAGAAAAAAGGGCTATAATAGATTTATCTAAAAAAAAAAATAAACGCCCTACACTGTATAAAATATGCTGGTATTCCCCTAACATGGAGTGAAACGATTAAATATTTAGGAATCCAGTTTTCAAGAATTAAACAAAATAACAGAATATTACAAAATTTAAGAACCAAGGCTCTTAAAAAAATTTTCGGTCTCAAAATACTAGGTTCCAAAAGAAACGGTGCAAGAACGAAACACCTAATTACAATCGCTAACAACAGTATACTTGGCATATTCTTGTATAGTTGTCCCATAATTAATAAATTTCCCGAAACACAACTCAAATCTTGTAACACTATACAAACAATGGCACTCAGAGTAGCTCTCGGAGTACCAATTTGGACCCCCAACATCATCTTATTAAAATTAGCTGGCCAAGAAATACTTTCAGACAAGATCAAACGTCTAGCAATACAATTTTTTATAAAACAAATGTCCAACCAGTCCTTTTCACCTTTGGTTGATAATCACAATGAGATGAATCGTTTTTTGAGCGACAAAGATAAAGAAATCATTAATAACACTTTCCAACAACTTGATTGCGTACCGGATCATATAATTACTATGCCACTCCATCTACAATATAACCTAAATTTATGCAATATTTTTTTTAATGAATTCAGGTTCCAGAACAAAGGTTTACCAATCCCGATTATTACTGCAGCTTTCAATGAGTGTTTACAGAATCACTTTAAAAATCATTTTATTATAGCTACAGATGGCTCGAAATCTGAAAATTCCACCTCAATTGCAGGTGTTTCTAGCATTCAAAAATTTCTTTACAGAATTCATACATTAAATTCAGTATTCACTGCCGAAGCCTTGGCAATCTGCCAAGCGGTGGACGATTTTTCAATCCCAGAAAAGCACAATCTTATTATTTCGGATAGTTATTCAGTTCTGTTAGCACTTAAAAATGTCACTTTTCACTCTCCTAAGGTCATCCAAAGACTCGCCTCAAAAATTTAAATCAGGAAAAAAATAAATCAAGAAATAGTTCTTTTGTGGGTTCCTGGACATTCCGGAATTTCCTTTAAAGAAGAGGCTGATTATCTGACGAGGAAGGTCTCGGCATCTACACCATTTCTAGAATGGATTTCTCCTGAAGATATTTTTTCTACAATGAAAAAAATCTCTAGACAAAGCGTATACGAAAACTACCTAAAAAGTAAATATCAACCATTATTGGGTGAATTTCCCGACATTATATCCATCTTAAAATGGACAGGGAACAGAATACAAGATAAAATCATTGCCCGTATAATCAAAACCATCATCACTCCAGGACTTCTTCATAAATACAATCTTACAGATAACCCTTTGTGCAGCAAATGTGGAGAGATAAACGATATTTCTCATATCCTTCTCAAATGTCAAAAATATTCAACGTACAGAACGGTGTTATGGAACAAGCTACAAATAGATGATCCCGATATTTACTACGATGTTCTCTTATCCCATGTTTTCGCCAACAAAAAACATCTGCTCATTTTTCTGCAATCTCTCAAGTACTTTGATATTTCTTAAGTTGCAAAAACGGACTCTCTGTGTGTGTGCGCGCATCTTTTTTTCCCACTCCAGCAGGTGGTGCTTCCTCTGTGCATTTCGGAATACAGGAATGTTAATTTGGAGAACTTTTAATCGCTGCTTTGTGGTAACCAGGGGATTATAGCCTTTGTCGCTCCATATCCCATAATATTTACATTCCAGAATTCAAGAATTCAATCGGTTGAAAAACGTTGTAGTTGATTGAAACCTAATTAATCTTTTATTACATTTATTTCCTTTATAAAAGAAAAAGTACAAAAAAATGAAACATATTTATAAATTAGTTGTAAAGAATATTTGTAGATATTCAGTTTTTAAATATATTCTATTTTTAATTTGTTCTTTTTTCATGACAGGAACAGATAGACTTGCATGTAGACTAGATAGACAAGTAGTCTAGATAGTATCTACTGACTTAGGCAAATTTATCTAAAATTCTTAAATATTTACAATTCTGAATGCATACACCAAATTTCTGGAATAATGAAATTAAAAGTTAATCTACGTCGTCATCGCATTTATGAGTTATAGTTTCTTCAAATTCACTTGATATAACATACTTAATAAACATAATTTCAAATGAAATTTTTTTGAAAGCCCGACACCGATATGAAATTTAAGTACAAAGACTTCATTTTATATTCCATCCGGTTTCAATTTTTTAAATTAAGTTTTCATCAAATCAGTTAATTTAGGTTTTTCGGCTACCTGGTTTACTAACAAACACACAAATATACTTATAAGGATATTTTTTTTTCTTTCAAAAAGTAATTTAAGATATTCTTAAATTGCAGATCGATAGCATTTTCAAAGTTCAATAATTTGATCATTGAAAACTTCCCACCTGAATGCATGAAAGTATTTTAAAAAATTGATACAAATGTGGCAAATATTTTCTTTCTCGTAAAAAGTTTTAAAACTAGAAAATATTGTAATCTTCAAAAATTCCAAACCAGATTTTGAAGAATTTGTAAGTTCCGACCTCTTTCATTTCAAAATACACATTTATGGAACTATATCTGTTTGCCGTCTGTTTGCAAATACGCAACTCCATTAACACTTTGACCTAAACAGAAGAAATTTGGTGTGCGATTGATCTTTGCACCAAATTTGTATATATCTATCAAATTTTGAACAAAATCTTTCACAGGAAGATTTGTTGGCTTCCTGATTATAAATAAGCATTATCATTACCACATGAAAAGAATTAGATCAAAGAAATTCGGTAAACAACTTCAAGATCTGAAGTGTAGGTTTTTATCAAATGTATCAAAAATTTTACTATTTGACCCTCTCCATCTTTCGCATGTATATAAACAGGGTAATTCAAAATCGAAATGATTTAAACAAATATAATTTTGAATGCAATCTTGTTATTAAATTCTTGTTGGAAAAATAGGCTCCAAAAATGAGTATTCGTTTTTTCTAACAATTATTCGAAGCACAAAGCTCTCATGCATGGAATTCTGAAGATAAAATTCTGTGACTTTGCCCAAATTTACAATTTTATGCCAAATGAAAGAAATAATACTGTTGTGACATCTTAATAATCTAGTAACAGCCGCTAGATATCAGCTTTTTCTTTTATAGAATGGATAAGTTACTGGACTTCAAACCCAAACATCAGCGGTTCGATCCTTGTGGATTCTTGGCGAAAATATTGCAGGTTCGGTCCTTGGCGGACATTGGCACGATTCCGCCAACTCGACCACCACATTGGTGACCTCGGACTATGAACGTTCATACAGATGTCGTGGTGCCCCCTACCCGTAGTAAACGGAACCAAAACAAAGTTGTCAGATTCACTTGACGCAGCAGAAACTTTCTCAGCTCGCCATAACGCTTGGCGCCATAAAAATCGTTCATCTCTACAGACTCACTGGTAGGGGAGTACTGTGTTGACATCTTAATAAACCAGTAACAGCCACTAGACATATGCGGTTGCTTTTGTCGAATCGATAAGTTACTGCTCTTCAAACCCAAACATCACAAGTTCGGTCCTCGGCAGAATTCAACCTACACATTGGCACGATCCCGCCAACACCACCACCGCAGTACCTTTACTAAAGAATAAGTAAGAACATTTTATGTAGACCACTACTGTCGTTTCCACTAAATATTTTATTGGTTTTTATAAAATGGTCAAAATACAAAATGTAAAAGCCAAACAATGATGCTTTTCACAAATCATACACAAACACCGAGAAACAAATACAAAAACATAAAGCTAATTCTGTCTTTCGAATGCTCCTGTCTTATAATTTGACATCCATCCTTTTTTCTACCATGAGAGGAAGATCGTTAACAGTCAGGAGAGGAAAACTCTTTTTGTAATCCAGAGGTACCTGCGAAAGACAGAAATTTGGATTACTCGACTTGGAAAGACTTAGATTATAAAGCAGACCTCTGCTATATAATCCAAACAGAAGTTCATACATATGTAATGACATTACAAAGGGATAGTATAAATTTCGATAGAATAGCAATAATTTCTTAGCACCTCTGACAGCAATTTTTAAACATCATGAGAAATTTATAAATTATTATTGCTATATTTTAACTATTTTTCATAACATATAGTGTCTATATAAGATCTCAGTATTGGGGGTGGAAGGCTAACGGTTTGCTACAGGATTCCATTAAAACAGTGCAGTGTGCTGGAATTAGGTCATCTTAAATCTGACATAAAAGGTCACACATCCTTCTGTTCCGGTAGTGTAGAAAGGGAATTAGTTTAGGTACCCTTCTTCTTCTTGCGTACAGCCGACTACCCCGCCACCACTGAACGTAGCAGTATCGACAGGATTTGGTGTGGTCGACTTATGAATAAGTATTTTCCAACCTTACATGGACCGAACAGTCAAACTAACTTTCCTTTCGGGGTAGTCAATAGCTGTCTTTCTCCCCACCTACACACTCTGAAACAGTTGGAATGAAACTATCAATCTTTGACATCACATCCTTCAAGATTTTGAGATGACCTAGTATCGTCAGTAGTGTACATAAATCATTATTGACAATCTTCAGGTTTTTCCTCAACTCTGAGACCTCCATACATTCCATTGAATAGTGGTAAACAGTACCATTTCTCCACAAAGGCAATTCTTTTCCAGCGTTCTTCCAAATCTTTGGAAATGTGCAGGAAATCACCCATGTCCAGTTATTATTTGGATCATAAGTGGATAGTATCTTCTTATTTTTATTTCCGGATTAGGAATAAAGTCGAAAGTGACTCTTCCTTTTTTGGACATATACCATCTGTCAAGCCATTGTAATTTCTTCTCTCAATCCCCCTTTTAAGACAACAATAATATCAACACTCTCTTTCTGTGTCGCCAACTTCGCATAGTGATCCGTCTTTTCATTATGATAAATCCCAAAATGGGCCTTAATCTTATTCAATTCTATTCAAAATTATTATTGCTATATTTTAACTATTATAACTATTAATCATAAACTATAGTGTTGATATAAGATCTCAGTATAGGGGCTGGAAGGCTACATGTTTGATACCATATTCCACTCAAACTCTGTAGTGTGGTGGAATTAGATCACGTTGAATTTGACATACAAGATCACACATCCTTCAGTTGATTGATGTGTTCCGGTAGTTTGAGAAAGGGAATGCTAGTTCAGATACCAACATCTAATCTGATGACGGCTCAAAATTATGAATTACATTCTAAAACCGCCCTGATGTTGTTTCCAAGAGAGGCAACAAGGCTGAAGAGCTGAATTAATTAATTTTAATTAGTAGATTATAAATATTGGGTCGTTCGGAAAGTCATTTCGTATTTTTGTGTCAAAATGAAAAGAAATTTTCGTTTAATGAATAAATTATTTATTAAATTATAAAATTGCCATTCTGGTCTAATACCTTTTGGTAGTAACATCATTACACGCTCATAAAAGTTTGGGTCTTTGCTGTAAAAAAAACTGATCGAGGTGGTTTTGGCCTCCTCATTTGAAGGAAAAAATTTTGCAAATCAATTCTGGTACTGATGTACTGTTAACACATCTTCTCCACACATATTGGCTAATTTATTTCTGGCTTGAACAGCATTTTTACCTTTTATAGCAAAAAAGAAAAAAATGACGAAAATGCTGTTTATTGCTCTCCATATTTAAAAGGGCACCATCCAAAAACTACTGCGAAGAATCAGCTGCACTTTTTCACACTCAAGCCTTGCTATATCAGCTCTTAAAACATAAAATGATTTTGCGGTTTAAGTATGAAATTGGGTGCGAAAAATGCAATTAAATCCTTTGTCAGGAAAAAACGAAATTACTTTCCAAACAACCTAATATAAATTTATTTATGTTTATTCTTCAAACTTAGTTGGATTAACATACCGTTTCGATGTAACATAATCAACCAGGAGAATACACTCCCTGGACGCGCCGTAGGAACGACCCTTAAGGGAGAGCAAAACCTCTAAAGGCCTTATCACACGGCGAAATATCGTCCGCACTTTTCGTCGTCAAGTTTCCGTTCATACCCTCAAGAACCGGTCAAGCAAGTTTTTCGTCATCGACAACTTTTATTAACCAGCTAGAAAATGCCGACGATAGAGTCAGAAGTATTGTCTGAAAACGAAATTGAACCCATCATGTGAAACTTTGAAGTGACCACTTTCGTTGCCATTTGCTGACGGAAAGTGTCGACGATATTTTGCCGTGTGATAAGGCCTTAGTGCTATAATAAACATCTAGCACTATACAGTGCAAAATGTATGTTTTCGTAGTAAATAAAATTTTTTATTATTTTTTTCAATAATCACAAGTCAAACTTTTTGGTTCATACCTCATTACATTTTGATTTATACCTTCTTTTTTTAGAAAAAATGGCAAAATCTTTTATTCATAAACATTCAATAATATTACAATTGAGGAAAATTCAGTAATTCGATTCTGGAGTCAGACTCGTTGTTGTATGCTAATTTTAGTTTAATTTAGTTTAGTTACATTAACTTCCCGTTTTAAAGCAACACAAGGGCTATTTTGGGACGGACCTCTATATTTTGAACCAGGATCAGATGACGAGGACGACACCTGAACTGGCACCCCCTCTCTACACCACACCACACCAGCGGGAGGACGTTTGGCCTGACAGATTTAACTTGCAAGAGACCCCCTCACACGACGGTTCTTCAGTGGAATCGAGTCTCGAACCTGAAACAGTCCGGTTCCGAAGCCGAGATCTTACCACCGGGTCACCGCGGCCCATTTCGCCGTGTGATAAGGCCTTAATGCTATGACAAACATCTAACACTATAAAGTGCGAAATACATGTATTCGTAGTAAATAAAGAGTTTTATTATTTTTTTCAATAATCACAAGCCAAAAGTTTTAATTTATAACTCATAAAACATTTTTTAAGAAAAAAAATGGCACGTTGATCCATAAACATTCAATAATAATGCAATTGAGGAAAATTCAGTAATTCGATTCTGGAGTCAGACTCGTTGTTGTATGCTAAGAGATTAATCTTCGTTACATCAGCGTGCACTCAAAGTAGTCTCCGTAAAAGTATAATCACATAAATATAAATACTCGAATTTTCCCTTAAAATTTTTTATATATTTTTTTTATTCTAAAACTAATATGCCTAGTTTCTAACATTACTTTTACCAATACAGATATGGACCGGCAGCGCAACATAAGTGGGCATTTCTCAGCACTTTGACTTCTCGGCCACAGTTGTCGTTGTTACCAATGGTAATTAATAAGCCAGCCGACCGACAGACAGCAATTTAAGCTGAGATGAGCGTTCCTTGTTTTTCAGTAGCGCCAACAGTACGACTTAGCTACTTCACATTCGCATTCACAGTCCCTTTTTACAGGAGAGCCCATTCACACTACACACAGACAGAACACAGAATAACAACTGTGGTGATATCTTAATAAGCCAGATAACATCTACGGGAGATGAGCATGCTTTTGCCATGTGGCTATGTTACTGGCCTTCAGACCCAAAGGTCCCGGGTTCTATTCCGAGAACATCTCACCTCCCACAATGGTGACCTCGAACAATGAACCTTCAACTTTCCTTCAACTGGTGTGGCACCATCTACCCGCAACCAAAGTCGTCAGACTCACTTGACGCACGTTTGCCATAACGCTTGGCGAGACAAAAAGTTCTTCGCTCGCCAAACAAAGATGGGCACGGCGCATTAGACACAACAGCTACCACTCACTCAACAAACCAATTTATCACCACTCAACAACAACGCATATCGTTTGTCAACTCACTGGAGGGTGAGTCTGTGGTGATATCTTAATAAGCCAGATAACATCTACGGGAGATGAGCATGCTTTTGCCCTGTGGTTATATTACTGGCTTTCAGATCCAAAGGTCCCGGGTTCTATTCTGAGCACACACCACCTGCCACACAACTACGCCCGAACCGGGACTCGAACCCGCGACACCCAGATCACGGGGAAGATACGCTATCCCAACGCCAGGACGCCGGCATCAAAAAGTACGAAATTACTTCATGTACAACTAAGTTGAATAGGTTTTATGAAGCCTGTATCGTACCTTTGTCGAGGAATGTGGTTTCACCCTGAAATGTCGCAAAAAAGTGCTGAGGCAGAGTTTAATCTCCAGCAGAGCAAACCGCATGCCGAGGCAGTTCCTGGGACCCAATCCAAAAGGCAGATAAGCATACTGGGGATGCTTCGGGGCTTCCAAAAACCTGCAAAGCAAAAACGTATCATTTGAAAATTCACGCTTCAATAAATATAAATGAAGGCAAAAATGAGTGTATACGTAATTGACACTTAAAGTATCTAGCGTAGAAGTAATTGGTAATTAAAGCAACATTCGATTTTAATTTTATCTCGCCTTTCCCCAAACTTTTACGTTTATAAAATATTCAGAAAGCACAGAAAATTTTATTTTAGCTCACACCAGACTGTTTCATTTTTTACAAACATTTAACAAAGTATGAAATTTTATAGAAAAGTCTTTAGATCTCGGTTCCCAATGGAGATAAAGCTAAAATCCTTGTATCTTTTTGAATCTCCATTATTGTAGCTCATATCACGGTGAAGACGCGCTACCCATAGCTTAGTTTAGTTTAGTTATGTTAACGTCCCGTTTTAAAGCAACACGAGGGCTATTTTAGGACGGACCTCGTCATTTTGAACCACGGTCAGATGACGAGGACGACACCTGAACTGGCACTCCCCTCTCCACACCAGCGGAAGGACGTTTGGCCTGACATATTTAACGTGCAAGAGACCCCCTTACACGACGGTTCTTCGGTGGAATCGAGTCTCGAACCTGAAATCATCCAGTTCCGAAGCCGATACCTTACCACCAGGCCACCACGACTCAACCCATAGCTTAGATTGCTGGTTGCAAAGAAAATTTTTTTATTGGAATCCATTCGTGGTTACCAACAAAAATTCGCTTGAGGTTTCGGTACATCATTGGGGTGGGGAGGAGGAGGGAGATATCGCGTCTCTTTAAAACAGCGATAACATGCTGTGAGATGTTTCTTTCATGACTGTAATGCAACTTGAATTTATAAAATTTAGTCCTGATGTTTGTCCATTTTGGTACAATTTTCGAAAAAGATCAATTAAAACTTTGTTTTCTGTATTTTTGGAAATATCGGTAAGTTTCATGAAATATTTAATTCTTTATAGTACTATATGACAGTTCTACTACAAATTGATTCAATGTTCACCTAATCTAAAACCATCCGTCTTGTGAATATGCCCCTCCCTTTTAAAAGGGGTTGTGCAAGCGAATGCGATGCATGAGTGGCTAAGACGTACTCTTGACCCTTGTTGGTACTACTGAAATGGAGGCCGCGGTGGCATGGTCTCGGCTTCGAAACCGGTGGTCAGTATAATATATAATATTGAAAATAATGTAGCATTATTAATTATAAAATATAGTATCAGAACATATAATATTTTATCATTTTTAAGTTGAGCTTTACTGGATGAAATCCCAACATTAAAAGGCAAAGACAAACTTGGGACGTATGTTAAAAATACAAATTAACATTTTTTTGTCTATCCTTCCAGCTCGCAAGGAAAGAATATCTCGATGTTTGAAAATTTTGCGGCATCCCTTTTTTTTTAAAGAGATACGAAAAAAAAAAAATTTTTTTTCCCCTTATGTTACATTTTATAAATGCGTTTATATCCACAAGAAGAAACATGCCGAAAACTGTTTCAATCAATTGGCGTATTTGGTTGAAAATTTTGCACAAAATGATAATTTTGTGGTAAATGCCCGAATTCACACAATGAATTTCAGCCATCAGGTTGTTTGCATTTCGTGATTATCACATATATCGGCTGATAGACCTTTTTACTACCACAATCACCAATACAGATTCTCAATTTTGGTTTGAGGACCACACGTTCCAATTTTTTTAAATTTTGGATTATTTAGCTTACAGACATCTAATACTATAATACGAGGAATGGTTGCCAAGTCGAAAATCGCCCCAGAATTAATAAACTCCGGTAAACTTGGGGGGCTGGGGTTTTTGGCCACGAGGAATCGATTGGCGTCGGTTTTGAAGCGCTACGGTCGAGCAGTTCGGAGTTACAGATGGGATATTTTCAAACTTTATTAGTTCGCCATAATGGCTACTTAAATTTTCAAGCGGCAACGTGCTGTCATCTATAGCCAATATGGCGAACTAATAAAGTTTTATGCTTATGCTGTTATAGGTTTATAATATGTTTCTTATGTATGTATATATGTTTGGTTTTTCTAAATAAATTTGTCAAAAATTTTGAACTTCAATACACTTCAATCTTTACCTGTACTTTACCTTTGTATAGAATAGTTCCCTTTCCAAACTCTAACTTTGTTTAGAATAGTTTAGAATGGTGCACTTTAACCGGTTATGTTTTCACAAATTTTCTTATGGCATGTATTGTTTTGATAAGTCACAATTGAAAATTTAAATCTTCGAGTTAGCTTCGATACCTGTTTTCTCCGAGCGGAGCTCGGTCACCCGCTGGTAATTTTAATATTTAATTTTTAATTTTTTGAAATAATAAGCTTTTTGGCCCAAGGGGGTTTGAAACGCGATAATTTATCGGAAAGCCTAATCTTCCAACTCTCTTTTTCTGTATTTCACAAAATGGTGTTGTTACTTATGGCACTTTACAAGCCCACTGACAGAATGCTGTTACCGATTTAAGCCGAAATGAGCGTTAGTTGTTTTATCAGTAGCCCGAACTAAAGACCAGAATACGACTCAGCGACTTCTTGCTTCACATTCGCTTGCACAACTCCTTTTTACAGGAGGGATCATTCACACACCTTACAGAGATAACACAGAAAAGGAACAAAGAGGCCTGAACCCGGACTCGAACCCAGGGCACTCAGATCACGGAAAAGATGCGCTACCTCTAGCCCAGGAAGCCAACTGAAAGCAACTGATGAAATAAAAACTCACCTGGCTGGATTGAAGGTTTCGGGATCTTCAAAGAACTCCGGGTCGAAATGCATGGCCAGAATGGGGATGGCCACGCGCATTCCTTTCTCCACCACCACCCCTGTGTTTCCGATTGTGTAATCCTCCATGGCCGTCCTCTCATTCCTGCAAAAAAATGCCACCACTTTTCAGATGCCGTTTTTTAGAAAAAGGTCACAGCAAAATTAAAATAACAACAGAGATACAAGCAAATTCTTTTGCAGTACAGTAAAAGCTCTTTATTAGCGGGGTATACGTTCCATAAATATGCCGCGAATACAGAAACCGTGAATACGGAATGGTAATTTATATGGGATTATAGGGAATACGTTCCTAGGTGACAAAATGATATATATATATATAATCAATTTAATGAAGCTTTTAAACATTTTGATTAATTATCTTAAGGCTTAGACAATTGTCTGAAGAATTTTATAATTTTCTCCTGCTTGGCAGTTTTTAAAAACTCCTTCCATTCAGATTGATACGCAGCAGTCGCATTAGCAATTTGCCTCTTAAAAATAAGACTTCGTTCCATAGACGGATCAATGTTCATAAAGAAATCGCAAAGCTCATTTTCCATTCTTAAACCTTCACTAGGATTTTTCATATGAAATGTCACGTTTCCAGTGCTTGTTGAAGCCTCTTCTTCAATGGATTGTGAATTTAACATTTCCTCCAAGTCGATTTCAATCAAACTTTCATCTTGCGATTCAAGCAATTCCTGAATGTCACTTGATTCTATCTGTTCAAACCCATCTCGTTCGATTCCATTCGCGATGTCGGCTATGTTTGCAGTTTGCATTTAACAACATACTTTAGGCAAAGTTGTAATAAGATCTATTTTACATTTTTTATTAGTCCATTTGACGGCCTTTGCAAAGGATATTGAGTTGGATACCTATAGGAATCCTTTTATTATTATGTATGTATTTATTAGATCCGCGAATAAAAAATTTTTTAGCCGTGAATATAGGAAGTGAGTCGCATTTTTTAAATTCGCGAATAGTGAAAACTCGAATGAAGGAACCGCGAATAAGGAGCTTTTGCTGTAATATAAACAAACATAAAAAAAGGCAGCATTATTTTTGATTTCAAGCTGAATGCTTTAATGTGCCCGTCTACGTTAAAAACACTAGTTATCGACCACATTGGCGAATTTTATTTTTTTAATTGTTATTTTTTGTAGTTCAGACTTTCCTCTTTCCAAAACAGTTTATACTTTGTTGGAAAAAGAAGGCCTGGCCTATCATCCAGGGTCACATATTTTTCAGCTAAAATTTGTCTTCAATTTTCTCAAAACATTAATTTTCCTAAAAAGTCTCCACCGCTAACATGATATCTCAAAAACTAATAGAGGTATTTACATAAAACTTTCGGCGTGTGTATTAAATGAAATGGGCAATGAAATGAGCCAAAATTTGTATTGTTGGTGAAATACTTTCTCATTTATAGTTGTTTTTAGAAAAATTAACTTGCAAAGTTATGGAAAAAATTGCATAT
>JAPMOQ010023145.1:587751-603751 GCA_026543055.1 Argiope trifasciata
CATTCACTAGAAAAGGGGGCTCAAGTTCAAAAAAGAACTCTAAAACTCTAGGAGCCTCTGTCCTAGAGTTTTAGAATGTTGTACACGGTTGTACGGATACGGCGGTTGTCCTAAAATTAATTTAAAGTCCAAAAACTCGTGATTCCTTTATGTAAATTTTAGATTAGAATAGTAATTAGGATTAAATAGTAAGTAATTTAATTTAAACTTATTACTGATTCCCAGTCAATTATTTTACTTTAAAGTTAATTAATAGCGATTAAGTTTAAATTATGATAGCAATTAATATTTCTGGTTACATGTGATTATATAATTTTTAGATAATTTTTTTATATTTCTCAGTAGTTCCACAATTTTACAACTCAATTTAAAAGCAAATTTCATTTTACAGAATTTTTTTGTTTAAATTTTGATATACGATACTTAGTTAAAGAAAGAATGGTGAAAAATATTAATTTATCTATTAGCTGGTTATGCTATTAATAACTGTAATATGTTCATAAAAAATTTTTTTATTCTAGTGTAATGATTTAAAAATAGTATTAAGTGATACTGTTGTTATGTAATTACACTTATACATGTAGTTCTTTGATGCATTGGCTTCACTTTTATCACCGGTTTATCCACGGCTTCTATTTAAATTTCTTGACAAATTAATAAAGAATTTCATTATCGGTTCCGTAGGATTTCTGCTTTATTGGAATATCATTTTTTCTCTTTTTTTAAAAATAAATAAATGAAAATTTAGCATTTTATCCATTACTGAGGAGAAATATTTATCTGGAAAAAAATCGGAAGTCCCGGATCTCAAAAAATTTTTCCACGTCTCATTCTTATGCATAAAACGAAGATTCTGGTTGTACCAATGTGACTGATACTGAAATTAAATTAGAAATGGCGACTAATCAATACCAATGAATGACCTGTAAAAAGAACAGACAGTAATGTGTCCAATATATCTCCCAAAGGTCATTTGACATTTAAAAAATATTTACTAAAACATTCCAATGAGGTATATTTGCAATAAAATATTGATTTTCTTCTCATATCTGTTGTCCTATGGACAGACATTTAAATGTATCCTGACAATTTGCATTTAACGAATATTTGAAAAGCTCTTATTCCATTGATTTTTTATAAACATTTTGAAAAGAATATAAAAGAAAATATAGTTTCCATAATTTTTTCATTGATTATTTATTTCATATTTAATTGTTGCATATTTTTGTTCATGCGTTAGACTTTGTCGCATTTTTTGATTTCCTCTTTTTTTTTTGCCTTTTGGTCAATTACGTCCTTAAAAAATCATCTTTATTGATTTAATTATTAGATAGTAATTGTAAATATAAAAATCCTGTGATGCATCAAAGAAAATTGTAATTCGGACACTTACAGGCGAGTATCATGACGAAGATGCTGAAGCCATCCACCATCTTTTTCACGTGCTGTACAAACTCATTCTGCGGATCATTGTGCGAATCAATCTGGGTTCCGAATGCAGAATTGGCGATCACGTCCATGGTGAAGGCGCCAAACAGGCTGAAATGAAATCAGAATTAAGAAGAGCTCATAAATGATATATATGTATATTGTGATCAAGCAATAACAGGAGGTTTTCGGACTTCTGTAGAGTGTTATGTTGTGGTAGAAATATAACAAAATTTGGCCACCATACACTTTGAAGTATGCGGTTCCGATTTGTCAAGAAAAAAAACATTAGTACCGAAAAACGCTGATAGGGGAAATCCTGGCGTTGCAAGCGCATAATGTAAGAAAAAAGAATACGTAACTCCATTGAAAACGGTAAATAAAAACACATTGAAAAACGTTTATGTAGAGATTTAATTAACGACCATTACTATTCCACATTTAGTTTTTACCTTTTTTTAATATATGGCACCATAGATTCTACTAATCACAAAAGGTTCAAAGTCTAAGACAGGTGACATCAAGTTTTAGAAAAGCGAGTTGTGAGCATTCGCTCGGCAGACAGAGAGAGAGAGTGGGTCATTTATTTCGATATCATCATTATTTGATGCGCTCCGGTGGCATATAGTTTTGCCATGGGACATTCGATTAGGCCTTTACCCTTGGTGTCATCTAAATGCTATACTTTGATCTCTAATGTAAGTAGCGTGTACTGTCCTAATTGTTAATGTCTTTTCTTTTAAATAGTCTTTAATGTAAATAAATTTAACTTATTTTTATTTAAAAGCTTCTTTTTAATCAGTTACCCTTGACACTGATCTAAATGAGATTGAATGGGCATTTCGTCCATTCCTACACTTATTATAGCAAATTACAAATTTGACTCTAGATGACAACCAGCCTGATGTCCTGGTAATTAATTGCGGGCTTCGCACGAGATTTTCAATGGTGACTCGCAGCATTTTGACATTTATTCGTCTGATGTGTAACTTTATTTGTTTTATAAAGTAGGAAAGTCAGGATCATATCCTTCATACACAACTCTTTTCAAGCGTTCAAGTAGTTTCACAACACAAAATTGTCATCGGCCTGAAGAAACCTTTATGTCCTTGGCCTGGTTTGCACACCAATAATTATAGGTTCTTTCAAATCTTTCTACCATTCTTCGTGAATTAGTTATGGTCATCGATCCTCTTCGTCACTGTTTTAACCGCCGGTATTCACGAAGAGAAGCACCAGCCTTTTCACCTCTCTGATAAAACAGCTTGACTAATAAAGTAAGTTAGTAACAACATCATTTATTTACGAATTCCTGCAAAATGACTTGAATTCCACCCCCCCCCCCCAACCTATCAACCAACTAATGAGACTTTCATTGAAGAATTAGGAAAATCGTTATATTGTTATTTTCTTCGGCGTACTTTACAGCTTACGTGTTCTCAATTCGAGACAATGTCACATCGTATGAGCCTTTCAGTACTCTTGTAGATAAAAATGTGACATAAATGAGAATCAATAACTATCGAAGATGGTAATGGATTTATTTACTGGTTTAGTTAAGTTTAGTTTAGTTATATTAACGTCCCTTTTAAAGTAACACGAGGGCTATTTTGGGACGGACCTTGTCATTTTGAACCACGGTCAGATGACGAGGACGACATCAGAAGTGGCACCCCACTCTCAACACCCCCTCACCAGCCTGACAGATTTAACGTGCAAGAGACCTCCTCACACGACGGATCTTCAGTGTAATCGAGTCTCGAACCTGAAACCCTCCGGTTCCGAAGCCGAGACCTTATCACCAGGCCACCGCGGCCCCATTTACTGGTTCAGATTGTAACCAATATTATTCAAAATGTGTTGGTATTCAAATGTATCAGTACACGAAGTAATAACGATTCACTTTTTATGACTATTACTGACGGAATTAATTAATCAGTGAATTAATTATGACTATTACAGACTGAATTAGTTAATTATGCTGACTTTTCTTTTTAAAGAAATATAATTGCGAGATTTTACCCCCTATACATATCCTAAGGAAGCGGCTTACCTTTATTTCTAGGAATTAATTCAGGTTTTTACCTCAAATGCTGTCTGGTATTCGGTAAACGGTAAACGCATTGAGTATTTTGGTTCCTGATAAAGAGTTATAGTAAACCAAATCTATGCTTTCCGAATTTTAGAAAGGTATGTTCCCACTGGCCTTTTTTTCAGGTCTTACATCCGTTTGGGGTAGTTTGATCGATATTAGTCTTCTAATACGTTCACTGCCACTTCCCACGCCTGATATCAGGGTCATCTATCTAATTAAATGGCCCCTTCTTTGCTATCTTTTGAATGTACGAGAGAAGGTGTCATCTAATAACATAGATGGTTTGGTCCTAGAAAAGAACGCAATCTACGAGTTTTCTCGTGGTTGGCAATCAACGTGTGAAACCGGATATAATAGATAAGGTGGAATTTTTCATCTCCTTTAAGTTATTTGAGATGTTTTATTCTGGAATATTTTGATTCATGTCAAAGGGTTCCTAATATGAAGCTCTTAAGATTCGAAATTCGGCTGTGCAAGTTTTTAAAATCTTTAAGGGTAGTTATTGTAAATCAGTTAAAAACAAAACTTTCAATTTTAAATATACATAAAAAAAACAATTTACCCTTTGCAATCGACTGGTTTTCCTTCTTTATAGTGTCTTTCACAAACTTCTAAAAGTGATTTGGTGCATTCATTAATAATTGATCCCATCTGAAAGGGAAAGAAAAGTTACGATTTTATGAAGTTCATTTAACTCTCTATTAACATAAAATATTGTAGAATGTCACCACAATGTTATTTGATAATTTGAAAGCCGGACAATATTGTTACAAAATCTGTAATGCTGCTTCTCAGCATGTTTATTTCTATTACCGGAAAGACTGATTTACAATAATTTGTACCGGATGTTGCTCGGGTGCCGAGTTAGTGATCCCAAAGCTTGACAACAAACTCAGCGACCTTTTGGCGGATTCGACGACAAAATGGATAATGCTGGAGAATTTTAATGATCCATCCAATAGGAATTGAAATACGCCTAATTGGCCCAGTAGGGTTTCGGCCAACCTCCCGGGAACTATAAAAGGATGGTAGTCTCAAGCTATAGTGAATTGAATTGAAGCTGGAGCCATAGACAAGCAACGAGTCATCTAGAGGATATCGACTCAATGGCGAAATATACCAACTCAAGCGATTGCTGAACCGAGCTGTGTGCCGAGCCATGTCGTTTATTGTGGAAGCAGCATTGTGTTGTCTGCGGAGTAGCCAGCCATGTAGTAGTGAGCCGGCAGTTGGATACAACTAATTTGTGAAGTCAATAGTGAATTACAGTCGTTTGGAGAGACCGTAGGGTGAAGCTCTGAAGATTCTCTCCCATATTGAGTTATGTCTATCTGCTTTGTGTGCTGTAGTCGATTACTACTTGTGGGATACTTTTTGCTGTAGGATGCTATACCGCAAATTCGTCGTCTTTGTGTTAGCGTCGTCGTGTTCAATAAACGCTGCCTTTGTTTTCTATTGAGGGCTGCTGATTCTTTTCACACCATCTCCCACTTCAAACGATTCCAGTGACTTTACAGACAGAAGTAATAGCGGAACCCGTAACGATATCAAGAAGATATCATAACCATGTTGTTATGATTGAAATGCTGCATATATGATACCCTTTGCAACATTTTAATCCAATTTAGCGTTAAACCCGTTTTAAGAGCTTAACATGTATTATTAAGGAGAAAGTGGCGTACCTGTCTCATTCTCTTCGAAGTGAAAGCCGGCGTGATGATAGTTCGGACGCGTTTCCATTGTTCCCCCTGCAAAGCGCTCACGGCACAGTCAGAAAGAGGATCGCCAAGCGTAGCATCCTGCAAAAAAATGATCAATTGGCTCTTTATTTATTCTTGAAATTTCATATTTCAAAACGATAATACGTAGAAATATGACCTTAAAACGACTAATTATCAACAGAAATCTCTTTGTATAAAATATTGTAGGCAATTGTGACAAATCCGCCAATGGGAACTAAGCACACGGTTTATGTGATTTTCCTCTGATTAAACTCTTAATATTGCCTCGTAGATGGAACTCAAGAAGACACAGGAAGTAGAGTTAAATCAATTTATTAGCTCAACTCTGAACTAAGAACACTGTGACTGAGAGACCTTCAGCTTCTATACAAGTAGGGCAAGTTCCAGAATACCTTTCTGGAAACAGTAAGAATAGTCCAGAGCACTCATCTGAACAATTCAAGAAAGGTCCAGAATCTTCTGGAACACGAAATCAAGGAAAAACACTTAAACAACTTTAAAGTGTACTTGAATTCGAACACATGATCTCCTGACTGTCAGTCCAGGGTCATAACCATTCAGCTATGCAGACTCGGCAGTGCTTCGTTTCAATGCGGCAATATAACCATTGATAGAAACAGATGGATCGATGTGCATGCACTTTTAGTTATATATTGGTAGGTGCCATAAAGTTTACTGGAAACTTTTACAGGAGGATTTTTTTCCCAAAGCAAAACACAAATGTGGTTTAGATTTTTCTAGCTAACAAACAAAGTTTTAGATCTCGACCGAATTTGAGATTTTTTTTTAAAAATCCATCGTTTTTTTTTAAATATTGACGCAAGCCTAATCTGATAGACATGTGCTTGCTTAAAACATGTTTAAATTGGTTAATGATATAAATTGATTAAGAGCAATTCGTAAGAAATCAGAGAATGTATAATTTAGAAATCAAGTTGTAACTTCAATTGGCGATAAATCGCCAAATGTGACAAACTTCTGTATATTTTTCTGATAAGTATTTTAATTAGTTGGAATTATTCCTGAACCAACAATCATTGTCGTTTAAACAAACAATATTTTAATTTGTTATATATATATATATATATATATAAGACTTAGCGCCAATTAGGTAATAACACTGTGATTTCTAAGAGAAAAACTACAACAGCAAACGATAGATAATTCAAAAGCTATACAGTGAAAGCCGATTCCAAAAAAAAACTACATTAGCAGACGAAAGATATTTGAAAAGTTATATTGTGAAAAATATACCGATTTAAAAATCAGATACATCATTAATTGCGTACGCATTTTGATGTTTCAATCATTTGTTGCCTTCACTTTTTGAGGCTCCAAAACCTCAAATGAAAACAATACCATGACCTCACATTTTAATATTTTACATATTAAGCAATACTCTTAAGGTAATCGTCGGTTTAAACTTTTGGAATATTATACTTATCCATCCGAGTACATTCTAACAGCAAACAATAAAACACTTTTATGTAACAAGAGTTCCAAATTGCATCACAACTTGTTGACCATGAAAGTGATATTATACGAATTTATTCCATTCTTATCACCAAATCTATTTTTCGTAATGGTTACTCTTGATGGGACATCGCATTATGCAGATTAAGATCAAAATGCCCAAATCAGTCATGCGTTATAATTTTGTTGTAATAAAAAATTTTTAGGAATTTCTTTAGGGTTTAATTTTTCTTTCTTATATATATAGCTTTTCTGTGTATTATGATAAATGTAAAATTTTGTGATTGATTTGTCATTCACTTCCTGATATACCAAAAACTTCGCACAATTATTTCTTCCCTACAATACAATATTTCAGTGTTTTCGAATCAGGGTGTTCGTTACCAGGAAATAATGATTTTTTACTTCCTGGTGCACCAGAATTCTGAATTTATGTACACTTCTTTCATTCCAAATACAATGCAATATTTTAGTATTTTTGATCGAAGACTTCTGCCTAAAGTGACGATTCTTTCAGATTTTTTGTACACACACTCTTTCACATTTTCCAGACTATCTGAAATTTTGAACATTTCTTTATTTCTGAAGATACAATATTTTAATGCTCTCGGAACTAATTTACTTGCTATTTGACGGATTTCATATTTTGATTTATTTCGTATGTAACCTCAGCACCATCTGGTGGTTGAATTTAAGACAAAAACAATTTAGTACGTATAAAAAGAAAATATATAAAATAATACAAATAATTTTTTTACGACATTACAGGAAGATTTAGATTTAAATTTAAATTTCATTCAGGGGTGACTTTGGGTATTCAAACTAGGCAACCATTTAGGGCTTCTGAATTCTAGGAGCACCATAAACTAGCCAATAACAATATTTATAATAAAAAAGTAATATAAATCTAAACTTTATGAATTATAACATATATTATTATTTTAACATACAATTATTATTTCACAATTTAAAGCGTATAACAATATTTATCGTAAAAATAATATAAATATAAATTTTGTGAATTACAAAATATTATTATTTTATAATTTATAAGCATATAACAATATTTATAATAAAAATAATATAAATATGAATTTCATCAGTTATAAAATATTATCCTTTTATCATTTTTTATTTAAAATATTATTCATATTATAGCTATTATTTTGTAATTTGTAAATATGCATCATATTATAAACTGTTCTTATTTTATAATTTAATATCTGTTAACACTGAATTAAATTAGTATTGAACAAATTTAAATATAAGTATTATTTTTTTACAGTATTTTAGAATATCAATTTTTTATTTGTTGTTCAAATTATATTTCGATTAAGATGCCCTTGAAGCGAATAACTTTCATGTTATGTGCGTTTGATTTTTTGTTTTTGTTTCTGTAATCTTACCTAATAATTGTTTATATTTATATGAAAAAAAAACCAACTAATAACTAATATTTTTTTAATAAGTTAATGATTAATTTAGGAATTTTATTTCATTTTTAAATAAATAATTTTAAGCTAATATCACCGATAAAAATTATATATACATTAACTAAATTACTGAAATATTGTCAACTAAAATGAGCCATTAACTTGTTGATTAAGTTACAAATGTATTAAAATATATAACTAAATTAGCGGCCAGTAATTAAAAAAGCAATCTCATAAGAGACATTACGTAGAGTCTCAAAATAGCAAAATCTGTCCCTACCTTTTGTCCTCCCGCTGGTGCGGTGTTGTATAAGGAGAGGGGGGTACCAGCTCAGGTGTCGTCCTCGTCATCTGACTAAGGTCCATGGATAGCTAATGGCTAGGTCCATCCCAAAATAGACCTAGTGTTGCTTTATAACGTGACGTTAAAATAACTAAACTAAACTTTTTCAACCTTTATCACTTGAGTAACAAACCTGTCGTCATAAGCCTAAAGAAGTCTTATTTATGGAGTTACGAAACAATTGAGAGCATATGGAATAGCGAATGCTTGATTTTACACGTGGCAAGTAGTAAAGCATTTCAATGAGAATCACGGTAAAGTATATCAATGCTTTCTTTTGTAACATAATTTTTAACAGCAAATTTGTTTTAACAGCAAGAAACGACCTGCTGATCATTTGACACTGGAGGTATCTTAATAAGCCAGGAGCATCCCCTGGACATTGGTGATCACTTTTGTCTTGCGGATATGTTACGCGACTGCAAATCGTAAGGCTGCGAGTTCGATTTCTGGCGGAATTCAACCTCTTCATTGGCACGGCTTCACAATATAAACCGCAAACATTGGTGACCTCGGACCATGAACACGCTATTCGCTCGCCAAAGCGCTTGGCACAACTAAAAGTCTTCCGACTCACTTGATGCAGCAGCAGTAACAACTCTCACACACTCGCCATAACACTTGGCGCTATAAATCATTCATCTCTGTAACGACTCACTGGTGGTGGAGTACTGTGAAGTATCTTAATAAGCCAGTAACAGCCACTGGACATTGGTGCTCACTTTTGTCTAGCAGATATGTTATACGGCTGCAAATGCATATATTACGCTGGCAAGGGTGCGAGTTCGATCCTTGGGGTACTTTAACCACCCCATTAGCATAATTCCCCAAATATCAACCGCCGAAAGAGGAACAAATATACAGAAGCTCGACCAACAACATTTTCGACAACATATTTGAAAAATGGAAAAGATAAGATTTCTGAATTTTTAGAATCTTACGAATTTTGCGAACAACTTCCAGTTGATCACAGCAAACAGTGCGTTCCTAAAACACTGAATGGTGCTTTTATCGCTTAGAAAATGTCCCAAGTAAAAGATACTGAGATAAGTTTGTTTTAAATATATTTACGATGTTTTATGGAGGATTTTAGGGGAAGTTTTAGTTTTGTTATATTAACATCCCGTTTTGAAGCAACACGAGGTCTATTTGGGGACGGACCTCACACTTTTGAACTGTGGTCAGATGAATAGTACAATACCTGAGCTGGCACCCCCCCTCTCCAAACTTCCACACCACACTAGCGGGAGGGCGTTTGACCCCGACGGATTTAACGTGCACCAGACCCGCTTACACGACGGTTCTTCGGTGGAGTCGGGTTTCGAACCTGCAACCGTCCGGTTCCAAAGCCGAGACCTAACCACCAGCCACTGCGACCTCTGATTTCATGGGAAAATAATCCACATTTAATTGTTAGGATATTGGCTAGCCAGACTGATTACAGCGAATTGTTTATTGTTAAAACACACATCCATCAACCAGTTTTTCAATAACGTTGTTTAAGAGCTCAGTAAAAGGTTAAAACCTATAGCTTCCAATTCGTGTTCCCCAGCCAAGCTGTGCTTAATCTGTTAGGCAAATGCTGCTATAATGTGGACAATATAACTTCATTACACTAATTTCATTGTTGTGGTCGACAACACAATATGACTCAAACTTCATTTTAAGATCTTCGAAAGAAAATTGTGATATTATGTCAATATGGAGAATCTTCTTGTCAACACTTGAAAGTTACTATTATGGCATTCAGATAGTTACTATTATGGCCGAAAAATATTCATCAGAGAACTGCTGTCACATTAACATTAGATAGAAGTCTGGATATAATTAATACTATATAAGATTTATTTAATAGTAATATACTGCATTAATTATATTAATATACTAATATACTTTACTATACCGTAATACTAATATACTGTATTAATTATCTCTACTTATAATAAAGTTCAATGTGTGTGTGTTGGTGCTCTACAGGCCAGACAGTTGGACCTACAGCTACCAAATTTGGTACATGTATACCTTAGAGGTCGGGATTGTGCACCTCGGAGTCCTTTATTCGAATTTTTAATTAAAATTTGGATTAAAAGCGAAGCGAAATTTCGACGTTTTTCGCTATAACTTCCGAAAATATTATTGCACAAAAATGATTTTAACATCAATTTAAAGATTAAAAAACCAGCTTTCTAATGGTATCAGTGTTTTAATGTATAATTTACGTTTCAAGTTTTAACGAATTTTTAAAGAAATATGTTAACCATGTTTTTTTTAGCACGTGACTGGATAAAATAAAACAATGACGGAAGTTCAAATTTAAAAAAAACTATCATCGCAAAATAAATCTAAAGAAATGCAACTTTTAGCACGTGACTGGATAAAATAAAAATAAAATGTGATATTTTCTTTAAAAAATGCAAGGCAAAGGATTCTATGATCGTTTGCAATATCTATAGCATTGATTCAGTAAATCTTTATTTGCGATAAACCTGATTGAATTTATACAGGATATGCATTCAAATTCCGGCCCAATGGCCACTTTGTAAAATATTAGTAATAGGCATACATATTGTTTAGTACTGTTAACTTAGTCTAAATAAAGTAAATAATTACACTTTTTGTGGCTTGAATCCAATAATGCATTGATGAATTATGAGTTTCAGACTTCTTCATACTATGCTCTGTGAGCCATATTTTACAAAATATTTTTATTAATATTTTAAATAAAAGTTGCTACATCAATCAGTCTTCTAAATCAATAATTAAAACTGACTGATTTATAAAATTAAAGAATATTATTAGGAAAACGTGTTCTTTTAGAACTTTCCGTCCATCATCTTAAAGGAAATATTAATTTCAGGCCAATCAATGCCCGGAATTACTTCAAGGCTAATGAATATGTGATTTAATTGAAAATTTTAGAACGCATAACTCATGGCGAACCAGCTGGTCGCCAAAGACGGCTAGTATTTAATAATAATATAATTGCCTCAAAGACAGTAATTAAGTTTATATTGAATTTCTTGATAGTTCCTCGGTTAATTTTTACTGCAGTAAAAGTCTGTATTTATAAAAAGCTTACATACCTAGCTGAAAAATTACTCTTTTTACTTATTTTCGAATGGCAACAATCAAATGTAAATGAACTATTGTATGAATTTCAGGTTGCTTCATAGGATATTTTCACAGCGCATTGAATTCAGTGCTTCTCTTAGTTAATTAACGTAGCTTTAAAATATTTTTAAATTTTTTTTAAAAGGACTAGCTGTGTCACTAAACATACATTTAGTCAGAAGAAAGAAGTTATAAAAGAAATCAAGAAATAAACCTCAAACAGAAATTTTTATCGAGCTCAAAAATAGGCATAGCCTTCATCCGATTGCTAATCTTTCACTGGCCAATGGGAATTGATGTCCATTTCTTTTAAAATAATTATGTTTAAAAAAAAATAGACATTTTATAATCATAAGATTCCAAAAATTACTATTTTAACGACAGTTTCATTTCAACATAATTTCCTGCTTAATTTCAATAATATTTTGAAATCAGTTTTATGCGTAATCAGCGATCAAATGCTATTATAGAATTCAGATTCATTCAATAAAAACTTTGTGTGCTTTTTTAGCAATTATTAATTCTGTAGCAGGACATTCACTTCAGCTTTTATTTCGCAATATATGGTACTTCTTTGATATACCCCCCCAAAAATTACGCGCCAAATCTGGCACTCCCTATGGACTTTTTAGGGTTGCTGTTTCTTATTTAGCGAGATTCCCTCTTGGCGAGAAAAAAACGTGCCAAAAACAGGTATTTTGCTTGGCAAGAAAAAAAAGGCGCCAAATTTCCGATTTGGAGGGGAGAATATTAAAGTAGTTCCCAATATATATACCTTTTAAGTTGCCGAGTCATTTGAAGACATTTCATTATCACTATCGACTCACGTCGTGAATTTTTTAATAAAAAATGTGGTAAAAGTGAAGTTTAGTGTACCCTCTGCTGCACCAATGATGCCAAGTCACCAATAAAGATGGAGGGCAAAATAAACAAAAACTTCAATGAAATAGCTATGGTTACCACTTAATGCATTAAAATTATGATCGTAACTGATAAGCATTATAATTTTTATTTTAATGTGGGATGTATTTAATCTGTAACCGAGATTTAAATTTTTATTTTTTTAACAATTTGTATCACTATAGCTGCTTATCTTAACAATTTTGAAGAAGTTTTTCTCACCGGCTGCGCTGGTCTGTTGCGTAAAAGGCCAAATTTAGAGCATGCGATGCCTGTTGGTATCTGAATACGGCACTAGGCAGAACTTTATCACTTAAAAAAATATTAAGGCTTCTCTAACGGCGGGAGCGGGAATCTAGTAGTTTCGCTAGCACATTAAACACTAGCCGCCTTTGGCGACCAGTTGGTTCGCCATGAGTAATGCGTTCTAAAATTTTCAATTAAATCACATATTCATTAGCCTTGAAGTAATTCCGGGCATTGATTGGCCCGAAATTAATATTTTCTTTAAGATGATGGACGGAAAGTTCTAAAAGAACACGTTTTCCTAATAATATTGTTACGAACCTGTGGTTTTGCTTTCCCGCCATAATACTGTCATTGTAAGGAAGACAGATTGAAAGTAATGCATTGAATAGTGAGTGGGTGTGACGTCACAGGTCCCAAGGCTTGGCGACAAACTTGGCGATCATTTGGCGACGAATTTGGCGACTTTGGCGACAAAATGGAAAGTACCCGAAACATCGAGAATTATCCCGATCCGTCCACTAGGAGCCGAGATCCAGCTAGAACGCTCCTGATTGGTCCAGAAGATGTTAGCCCCGCCCACCACCGGTATATATAAGGAAGAAGGCTCCAGTGGGAATCAATCGGGTGAATCAATCGAGTCGGATAAAGTCGAAGCGAAGCTGCGGAGAAAAGGGAAAGGAGATCTGAAGAATCAAGTGGAGATAAGCCGAAGCTGTACGGCCTGGTGTTCAACGAAGACAAGTAGCGCTGTGGAATTTATCGAGAAGACCTAAGAGATAGAGGTCTTGAACTGTGGAGTCCTGAACGGAGGACTGCTAATCTGTGTGTGGCATATACTGACGAAGCCTGCGTCGTGTGTCGTAGCCCGTTGTGCCGTCGTCGGGAACGGAGCTGTCCCGAACTAAGGAGTAGTCAAGTTGTGCGAAGTAGTGAGTCGACAGCAGAGGCAAGAAGAGACAAAGGAATAGATCAGCCTGTTCTGGAGAGACCCAGGAGGTGTAAAGCAAATCCCTTAAAGATTCCCTCTCTGGCTGAATCCTGTCTAGCCGCTCTGTGGACATTGTCACTACAGAATTTCTGCCTGTGGACTACTATCTGCAGTGTGTTGTCCTGTGTGTACGTCTCGACTGTAAATAGCTATCACCTGTGTTGTGAATATTTGTCATCTGTGTGCTGTCCTGTCCTGTTCCTATAAATAAATGTCTATGTTGTGTTCGTCAACTAAAGGATTGATCATTGTGTGTCATCATCATCTAACACCATACACAACCACTATATACTACGAGGTAAAAAAGAACCCGACGGATTAATATAGGAAATCCGTAACAATATTCTTTAATTTTATAAATCTGTCAGTTTTAATTATCAGTTATGCTTCCAAAATATTAAAAATGCTTTTTTCAGTGATTTTGCCAAAATATTAAATATGTTTTTTAAAGAAAGCGAAAAAAGGGAAAAATTATTAATTAATGATACAGATATTGCGAACGATTACAGAAATATGCCATTAAGTCGAGATTTCAATACATATCCTGTCTAAATTCAATCAGCTTTACCGTAAATAAAGAAGATTTGTTGAATTAATTATTTAGATATTGCAAACGTTTATAGAAACCTTTGCTTTGCATTTTTTTTTTTTTTTTTTTAGGAAATATCACATTTTATGTTTCTTTTATTTTATCCAGTCACGTGCTGAAAGTTGCATTTCTTTAGATTTATTTTGCGATGATAGTTTTTTTTTTAATTTTTATTTTGAACTTCCGTCATTGTTTTCTTTTATTGTATCCAGTCACGTGCTAAAAAAACATGGTTAAAATATTTCTTTAAAATTCGTTAAAAATAGAAGCTTAAGCTATACATTAAAACACTGATACCATTAGAAAGCTAATTTTTTAATCTTTAAATTGATGTAAAAATCACGTTTATGCGATAATATTTTCAGAAGTTACAGCGGAAAAACATCGAAATTTCGCTTAAATTTTAATTAATTCAAATTCTAATTAAAAATTCGAAAAAAGGGCTCCGAGGTGCACATTCCCGACCTCCAAGGTATACATGTACCAAATTTGGTAGCTGTAGGCACACCGATCTGGTCTGTGGAGCGCCAACACACACACACACACACACATTGAGCTTTATTATAAGTATAGATAAGGACTGTGTGGATAACAGGAGCAGTAGATACTAGCAAATATCCTTTACATACTTGATCAACTCTTAAAAAATATATATTCCACTCACCCTTTATCCATTCTGAAGATTCAAAATATATTTACCCGACATACATTCTAGTACAATTGCTTACATAACAAATTATCAAGGAAACGAATGTTAAAGCGTCGAAAGCATTACGAGAACTGCGGAGAATTCCATTGCAGCTGACTTTTAAAGTAAGAATTCTGACGATTTCGTAAAGTCTGAATTCAGACGATTTTTTAAAGCGCATGCTGACAGTTGAAAATAAATATTTCCTATTCGTATTCACATTTTTTAAGAATGTATTTCTTATTAATGGTCAAAAAAACTTTCAAATATAATAAAAAACAAAATTAAAATCCTTAATCGATATTTTTTATAATTTTTAATTTAACATTTTTCATAAAATAGTTGTAGTTCATGAACACTTCAACTATTGTAAAAAGTTGTAAACAAAACAGAACTAAAGTTGCTAGAAGAGCGTTCCTTTGGGCAACCTTATTGGCGAGAAACTCGGGAGGCACACTAATCCTCATTTCAACCAAAAATACTTTCTGCATTAATCATTTACAGCCTAAAACTCCTAATAATCTAGTCTACAGCCTAAAACTCCTAATAATCTAGTCTGTTTAGTGGGTCGCCAAAAGAGGCTACTTTACTTGAAAAGATTTGGCCAAATCCTGTAATTTTTTAGGAATTGCGCTTACCCTTCTGAGAGGGAAAATGTGAAAGTCCTTGATGAAGATATCTCGCAGAAGTTCAGGATCGGAGACGACAACATGCGGCTCACTGCCTTCGAAAGCACTGAAAAAGAGAGTTGGTTTTGTGAATAAGTGATGCACCAAACAAATAAAGAAGCTCTAAAAATTTTATATTTTAGCTAAGAGCGCGTACACAAACACTTAGTTACAATTTAATTGCACGAAACAATAATACGCATACAAACAGTTACAATTTAATTGCACAGAACAATAACACGCACGCAAACAGTTACAATTTAATTGCACAAAACAATAACACGCACACAAAC
>JAPMOQ010023145.1:603761-624420 GCA_026543055.1 Argiope trifasciata
GCACAAAACAATAACACGCACACAAACAGTTACAATTTAATTGCACAGAACAATAACACGCACACAAACAGTTACAATTTAACTGCACAAAACAATAACACGCACACAGACAGTAACAATTTAATTGCACAAAACAATAACACGCACACAAACAGTTACAATTTAATTGCACAGAACAATAACACGTACACAAACAGTTACAATTTAATTGCACAAAACAATAACTCGCACACAAGCAGTTACAATTTAATTGCACAAAACAATAACACGCACACAAACAGTTACAATTTAATTGCACAAAACAATAACACGCCCACAAACAGTTACAATTTAATTGCACAAAACAATAACACGCCCACAAACAGTTGCAATTTAATTGCACAAAAAAATAACACGCACACAAACAGTTACAATTTAATTACACAGAACAATAACACGCACACACAGGCAGTGGCAAATAAAATATGCTACATCGTTGACGGCTGGAAGTTGACTGCCAAAGTTCCTTTTATTGCCGCTAGAGGGCACGCCAAGTTGTGCTTACACACACGTCTACACAAACACTTAGTTACAATTAAATATAAATTGCACTAAATTATAACAAGCACACACGGGCAGTGATAAATAAAACATTCTACACCGTTGACGGCTGGAAGCTGATTGAGTGTTTTGATTGGTACCGCTACAGGGCGCGCCTAGTTGTTACAATTTTTAAATTTGAAACATACAGGGAAAAAATATTGTAATAAAAAAAATAACATTTTTGCATGTCCTTGAGTACGAAAAAAATATCTCATGTCCCTGAGTACGAACAAAGAAGTCGCATGTCCCTGGGTTTGGAAAAATAATCGCATGTACCTGAGAACGAAAAACTGTTTTACAATTTCCTAAAAATTGTTTTTGAATTACTGAGAACCCAGCAATTTAAAAATGGCACTAGTTAAATGGAAATAAATTCGTATGTAGTATTTACCTAAATATTGTAGATTATCCATCCCATTTCCCAATCCGTCTAGATATCTCAATGTGAAACAGGTAATAAACCAGCGGGTCTCTGCAAAATTTTCCCGTATATTCTCTAATAAAAGTGGATTTGTGTATAGGATGCGTTTTTCTCAACCGGTCTTCATTACCGAATCGAAAAGCAGACACAGTATTCACCCGTTTATGCGTTGGGCATACTAGATTCACCCATCTCCACTTGTTGATTCTTCTTCTTGCATACAACCAACCACCTTGCCACCACTGAACGTAGCAGTATCGACATGATTTGTTGGGGTCGACTGTTGAATAAGTATTAATCAACCTTACACTTACCGATCAGTAAAACTAACACTCCTTTCGGGGAAGTCAATAGCTGTCTTTCTCCCCATCTGCACACTCTCAAACAGTTGGAATAAAACCGTCCATCTTGGACATCCTATCTTTCAGGGTTTTGAGATTACTTGGTACCATAAGTACTGTACTTTAATCATTATTGACAATCTTCAGGTTTTTCCTCAACTCTGAGATCTCAATGCATTCCATTCAATAGTGGTAAACCGAACCCATTTCTCCACAAAGACATTTATTTTCCTGCGGTCTTCCAAATCTTTGAAAATATGCAGAAAATCTCCCACGTTCAGATATTATTTGGATTACAAGTGGATTGTATCTTCTTATTTTAATTTCCGGATTAGGAGGGAACTGTTCCTTTTTTGGGCATATACCATCTGTCAAACCACTCTGTTGCTAGGTGGACAACCACCTCTGTGTTCACAGTGTGACTGCCAAATGTCAGCCCAACATATATTGTCGGAATGTCCACATTTCAATGCTCAGCGTTTGCACTTTTTTCAAAACACGAATACTCCATTTCCTTACTTACTTGTCGAAACAGACATCACTCGCTCAAAGTTTTTGCATTTTCGAAACCAGCAGGTTTTTATCCACCTATTTAAGTACTCTTCATCTTTTTCAAAAGATTTCCCATGGTTTTTATAGCCAAAATTTTAATTTTAATCCTGGAATAAAACACAGTTTGACGAGCATGGTCAATATCATAGGTCGTGTGCCAATAAAATTCAAAAACTCCAATCCCAACAGATCCAAACAAAAACTCGACACAAGCAACAATTGAAGGGCTTCCTACAAAACGTTTGTAGCTCCAAGTCGTAGGAATTTATAGTTACATTCACTATTACGTGGTAAAAAAAAGTCCTTGTTCATTTGGTGCCAAAAGAACGGGCGAACTAAGATGTCCATCCTTAGTTCTCGCTTTACTCAAAAGATGGAGCAATCTGTCTCATTGAAATTTAGAATTTTTAGGGTCCTCTGCATACTTGAATACGTGGAGCTACATCCTGTTTGCAGCAAATCCTTCAATTGCAATTTTAAAAAATCATATCAAATTTGATAAATTCATGTCATTTAAGTTTTTGAGTTATCGCGTTTACATATATCTGAAAGAACATTTTAATAAAGATTCAAATCATTGTTAAATTTACCGCCAATAATGGTAGCTGTTTACACTATAGATGTTGATGTCGTGTCCGTGTTAAAGGGGATGCAGTGGTTTCCTCGGATAAAGACCCCTGAGCCAGAAGTCTGGTTTCTAGCTTAAATGAAGATGCCACAAACACACATTCACTTGCACAGCCCCTTTTTACGGAGGAGGCTCATTTACACACCTCACAAATAGAACATACAAGAAGAACGACCGTGCCCAAACGCGGACTCGAACCCGGAACGCCCAGATCACGGGGAAGACGCGCTACCTAAAACCCAGGAAGCTGGCACCATAGATTTTAAATGAGCATATTCCTCTCATTCATATTCTTCTATTCATATGAGCAAATTCTTCTAACTCTTTCGCTTTGTAGTACAGATAGCCTTCCAGACAGCCTCTGATGAGATTTTTCTCAAAATTTGAAAAAAATCTACTAACTCAATATGAAATCCTTGTATTAAATTTCATTTATTTAACTCAAAGAGCTTTTGAATCATCTTTGTCACAGACAGACAAAATAACATATCTTGGAAAAGAAATAAAAACCCCTGCAATTTGACCTTCTGAGATCAGTCACCCTGAGCTAATGTTTGTTAGGCATATAATATTTACGGCTGTCCGTAGAATATTTGAAAAATTTCAATTTCTGAAAGAATATTTCCGTCCTTCTTGTTTCTGGTTCAATTCTATTGACATTCCACCATAAACGTCCTATAAAAAAATGTAAGCATTTAAAAAGAAAACTTTTATCAATTTAATATCGTTATGTGATTTGAAATTGTGATATAATTTTGTCGATCACAGCAGCATTGAAGCCGATAATTTATGTGCATGGACCGAATCATTTGATAGTACACTGATAAGAAAGATACCTAACAAAATCGTTATCTGCTAGTGATATAATAAGCAATCTCTTTGTACAATTTAATGATCCGCTGGTTTTATCTTGAGATGACACTTCTTCCGTACAGCCGACCACACCACCCCGCCACCACTGAACGTAGCAGTAAGGACAGTATTTGTTGTGGTTGAATAAGTATTGTCCAACCTTACATTGACTGATCAGTCAAACTAACATTCTTTTCGGGGTAATAAATAGCTTCTTCTTCTTGTATACAGCCGACCACCCCACCACCACTGAACGTAGCAGTATCGACAGGATTTGTTGTGGTCGACTGCTGTATAAGTATTGTCCAACCTTACATCGACCGAACAGTCACTTCTTTCGGGGTAGGAAATAGCCGTCTTTCTCCCCACCTGCACACTCTCAAACGGTTGGAATAAAACTGTCCAGCTTTGACATCATGTCCTCTTGAGGCGACACTAAAACTATTTGTATTATAAAGATCGTCATTTCTCGTCAAAGAGTAAATACAATGGCAAAGAAGAAACCTGGTAACATTCCTTACAAGTGGACAGATTTGAAGCAGAAAAATGCTTTTATTGGCTAATGTAACGTAACATTCAGGCTCTCGTGGCCGAGGAGGGAATACATTTTTGAAAGACACTTCGCTTTATTTCATCCAGGGAGTATAATTTCTGTACAAGAACTGATGTCCCTTCACAAACGATGCAAGAGCAGAAGAGCGACAAGAGCCAAAAGTTATCCCAATGATTATATACCATGAGATTTTGATAGAGATTTTAATGCGCTGTTTTAGGCAAGGGAAATACAGGGATTTTTAATAAAGAATTCGCTTGGCTGACAGTTTTTTTAAATTCTGAGCATGAACCGGTGATTCGGAGCATGAACCGGTAATGTAAGCAATTTTACAAAGCTTTCGTTGCATTAATTAAATAAAAATGGTGGAATTTGATCAGGAAATAAGAGATTATGAAGCTAATATAGGCTAAATTAAACTAAAATTTAGGAAATTAATTTAATATAAATTAGATTTTAAAATATCATTACACAAACATTTATATAGGGAGAGAGAAAGAGAATCAATATTAGCATTTCGAACTAAGGACACTGTTTTATTAAGGAAAAAAATTATGTACAATACATTTTTTGCTTATACATATGCTTAGAAAGAAAAGAACTGTCGAAACCACATACTGACCCGTACACTCTACCAAGATTGTTCTTTCCCATTTCTCTGGACACACCTGCCATGCCCTGAAAAATATTTAAAAACAAATAATAAATATTTATAGAAACTGAAACCGATCGATAGTTTGATTAATAATTTTTTTCAATAAACTCTTATTTTTTTTTTTTTTTACAAGAGGGTCGAATCTACTTTATGAGAGTCCTTAGATCTCTTAAAGACTTGGTATTTCTTTTTTGTTTTCCAAAGTATTCAAAACTTTTTACTTTAAAAAAAATTTGATTATTGATATTATGTCAATATAACTCATTTTCAAATATAAATATTAAGGGAAATTCAAATAACAAAACTTAAGAGCCGATCATCTTCAAGAGAGGTGACATTAATGACTTACTTATAAAGAGAATTTCATAAAGAATTTATTAATATTTTTGAACAAAACAGCAAAAAACAATTATAATACCTTTTTAACTAAATTTAAATATTAAAATTGTCAGTTTTTTTTTTGTTGCAAATGAGTCCGACCAACTATTAAATGTAAAAATGAATGAGAAAAGATAGGTTAGGTTATAGGGTAGGCAAATTTGAAAAACGTAGGGCTCGAAAAAGTCCTACGAGTAATGTCTATATGATGATTTTGATTTAAATAAATTTCAATCCACGTTTCTTATGAATGATACAAAATTTGATTGCTCTGAACTCAAATCAATGAAAATTTATCATGTCCTCAAAATTAAAGGGCTTCTTAGCCAATCATCTACTTAACAAACTTGATAGTCTGGAATTGAAAAGAAACGCATCTCATATCCGTTTTTGAATGTGGGTGTTATACTTAATGAAAATGGGTGTTTAATTAGTGGATAATGTTACCTAATGCTCTGAATTTTTCTGTTTAGTTTAGTTATTTTAACATCCCGTTGTAAAGAAACACTAGGGCTATTTTGGGACGAACCTCGTCATTTTGAACCATGGTCAGGTGACGAGGACGGCACCTGACCACCACCACCCCCCTCCACACCACGGCCCACCAGAGGGAGGACGTTTGGCCTGACAGATTTAACGTGCAAGAGACCCCTTCAAACGATGGTTCTTCAGTGGAATCGAGTCACGAACCTGAAACCCTCCGGTTCCGAAGCCGAGACCTTACCACCAGGGCACCGCGGCCTTTGAATTTTTATCCTTGTTTAAATCTTAGAACAAGCTTGATTTAACATGTGTATTCCACCCCACATCCCACCCCCAGTTTTTCAACTCTCATGGACTGATGTTCAGAAAACCATCTCGATTAAATTAAGAAAGAATCATCACATGAATCTTTTAAAGAAATCTGCAAGATCTTACCTTCTCTTTAAGACTTCGCCACATGGCGTAATAGCTGGTGCGTGGCATGTGAGGTATTCCTCTCTTTTTCCAGTAGTCATCATTCCTGCTCATATACCTGAAAAAAATTCCTAATTACATCTGTATCAAAGTATTAAAAAATGAGAAATAATCTAGTCTCAGTAATAGATTGGTGTACAGGTTTAATATCTGTCAAGTTAGTTACATTAAAGTTCAGTTTTATGGCAAAACTGGAGCTATTTTGGGACGGACCTCGTCATTTTGAATAGTGGTCAACTGAAGAGGATGACACCTGAGCTAGCACCTTCCCTCACCACACCACATCGGAGGGAGGTCGTTTGGCCACGATTGAATTAACCTGCACCAGATCCGTTTACACGAATGTTCTTCGATGGGTTTCGATCCTGAAAACCCTTCAGTTCCAAAGCCGAGACCTTACCACCAGGCCACCGCCTATAATGAGGAGGCAAGCTTTAAGGGTTGGCTAAGCGTGCATATCAGGTAATTTTTACAGAGAGAGTTAGTTATAAGTCGCCATACGTGATGAAAACGGTGAGTAATATCTTTTTTGGTTTCAGGAAGGTGAATCAATTGCCCAATGATGCCATTAACGAGAGAAAAACCAACTGGCATTATTCCGTTAACTAGGATTAATGCTATTCTTCATGTAGCGCGTACTTTCAATGCAAACACGTAGAACACAGATAGTCCACGACCTCATGCCCAAGTTCCTCGTGAAATTTAAAAGGACAAGTTTCTTCACCAACGTGAGAAAAACTGGAAGACCAATGGCGATATAGATAACATTTCATTACAAGTTTGGCTTTTTTTTTTTTCAGAAAAAGACAATATTTTATTTTCTCTCTCTCTCTCAAAAGCTTATAAAACTGATTTCCAAGCTAAAAATTTTCCTTGAAGCATCTACTTACGAGTAAAATAAATAAATGAAAGTGATTTTGCTGTACGGATTGTAGTTTTCCAACTCAATATGCAGTTTAAAAAATAAAATGATAAGACGTGTTTTTTTGGTGGGAGGGGGGTGAAAGGAAGCCAATAAAAATAAAATCTATCTGTGCTAGTGTATTGATACTTAGCTGCGTCTTTTATAAAGATGAAATGGAAGAAAAGTTTTGAATTTAGCTTTATCTACTATATTAAATATATTATATGATTCTATGATTCACTTCAGTTAAAGATATAACATTTCATAGGATATAAAATTTTGAAAAATATTTTAAAAGCATGAGTTATTAAAGCTTTTAAAGATATTGTTTGACAATGGATTCTAAAGTCTTTCGTCCTTTTGCGCATGCGTTAGGATGGGTTTCATTAATCAAAATAGGGGTGAGAGGAAAGACAAAAGGAAGGAATATTTAAATTTAACTATAAAATTAACTTGGATTACCCGCGGTGTGAATTAAAATAATACGGTCAGAAACAACACGATAATCTATGCACGTGAAAAAAGAATTGAACAAAAAAGCATCTAATAGGGCCAAAATGATGGTCAAAGAACGAAGAAGAATTCCGTAAATGCGTTCATCCTGCCGCGGCTCTCCCCTTAGTGAGATAAAATCATCGAAAAATGGTTGACACAGAACACTGAAACGAATAGTTCTCTTAAACTTTTTGTGGTTCACTTTCTGTAAAAATATGTCTATTATATGAATATTATACCTCAAAGCCATTCAATAATTTCCAACAATCAACTCCGAAAAACTTTTGAATTTTTTTTTTTTTTTTTTAAAGTTTTAAAAAATAATTAATAACATTTCGTGAACACATTTATAAAATAATAAAATTATATTAATAAGCTTACATATAATTAAATAATCTATAAAACATCTGTTTAAATCAAAATTGTTTAATAAAACGATGGCAATTACATGATACTCTCTGCTAATAAATGAAAAATGCGCAATTAGGTTAACTATTTTCAACTATTAATTACTCACCATTTAAGAAAGGTGATAACCACTATAATGCTGGCAATAATAAAAGCATAAGTAGAATTTTCCAACATGTTGACACCGATAAAGCAGAATTATTTCTCTGCTATGAACTAGAGGCAGCGAAACAAGCGTATAAACTACAACGCCACAATGTCCAGAATCAGCTTTCCTTTTGACGTATAGCTGTGGGAAAAAAAAGAGAAAAAAACTTATCGTCTATTGTCAAGGCCATAGCAACCAGTGATAATAATCGTTTCCCTTCGCGACAAGCAGTCTTCAACAGAGTAGTTGTCCACACGTGTTCATTTCAAGTGCCGGATCTGTTTGGAATTTTGTTTCATGCTTTCGCTGGATTGCCACTGTTAAGAGAAATTGTTACTGCTGGATAGAAATGTTTAATCAAGTATATGAAACTGGAATCATCCCATTATCTAAATTGCGATAATTGGTGTTTTGTGAGACGCATGCATGTATCGTGTGAACCCGGAACTATTTGTACCATAAATGTATAGCTATTTGCTTTTATTGATGATTTTGAACGAATTTTTAATATCATTAGAATGTTATTATTGATATGAATATATCTTTGATTTTTCATCTTTCAAATAATATATCATGCATTTTCCTTTTTAAAAACGCAATGCTATAAAAAACCTTTTAAATGTCTTTCAGGGGAAATTGTTACTGCTGTATATAGGTATTTAATCAAGTATATGAGAAAATGGAATCATCCCAAATCATGCGAAGGTTTTAATGGACGATTATCTAATAAATTGAGATAATTGGTGTTTTGTGAGACGCATGTATGTATCGTGTGAACCTGGGACTATTCGTTATTTGCTCTTATTGATAATTCTGAACTCCGAATTTTAAATATCATTAAAATATTACTATTGAAATGCATTGTATTTTTATGTTTGATTTTTCATCTTTCAAATAATATATTATGCATTTTCCTTTTTTAAAATGCAAAGGTATAAAACACCTTTAAATGTCTTTCAATCGATTTCAAGGGAAATTGTTATTGCTGGATAGAAGTAGTTAATCAAGTGTATGAAAATGGAATCATCCCAAATTATGCGAAGATCGTGATGGACGATTATCTAAATTGCGATAATTGGTGTTTGGTGAGATGCATGTATCGTGTGAAGCCGGAACTATTTGGATCAGGAGTATAAATTGACTTCTGTCATTTGCTCTTATTGATAATTCCTAACGAATTTTTAATATCATTAAAATAATATTGTTGATATGCATTGAATCATTATGTTTAAATTTTTCATCTTTCAAATAATATATTATGCATTTTTCTTTTTAAAATACAATGCTATAAAATATACCCTTTAAATGTCTTTCAAGGGAAATTATTACTGTTGTATAGATGTATTTAATCAAGTATATAAAATGGAATCATCCCAAATTATGCGAAGTTTGGGATCGACGATTATCCAGATTGCGATAATTGATGTTTGGTGAGACACATGTATGCATTGTGTGGACCCGGAACTGTTTGGATCAGGAGTTCATATTGACTTTTGTTATTTGCTCTTATTGATAATAATGAACTCCGAATTTTTAATATCATTAAAATATTATTATTGAAATGCATTGTATCCTTTATGTTTGATTTTTCATCGTTCAAATAATACATTTTGTATTTTTTTTCAAGAATGCAATGCTATAAAACACCGTTTAAATGTCTTTCATGGGACTGATACTAAACGAAATGTGAATGAAAATATCTGTAATTGAAACTGCAATTAATAACTTTCATTATAACAAATTGAGTGCTATTAATGCAAATTTTTTAATAAGTTTTGTATAGTAATAACAACATATGCCTATATTATCATAAAATCAATAATTTAATTAAAAATTTATCATATAAAACTATATCTTAATTCCCTGACCTGTATCTATTTTGTACAATTAATATGTACTGTACAACAAAGGATTGCAAAACCCTTCGCGTTTGTGCACATGCGTTGGGAACCGTTTATTTCGTCAAAATAGAGGTGAAAGGAAAGATGAAAGTTGGAGTTTACATTTACTAATGAGGAAAACTCTAATACTCATTACTAACTTTACTCATTATCTAATGAGGAAAACTCAAGGTCATAGAGAATACCGAAAATTCACTCATTGTTCTGCGGCTCACCCTTTAATGAGATGGAATCGACGAGATATGATCTCAGAGTCCGTTAATAAACACTACAAATGTAGGCATTTGATTAAACATAAGGCTTTGCTCTCTATCTGACTACTGAAAAATGTTTCAATTATCATTTAATGATTAGTTTTAGTTATATGAATCTCCCGTTTTGAAGCAACACTATGGCTATTTTGGGACGGACCTCGTCATTTTGAAGTGTGTTCGGATGACGAGGACGACATGAGCTGTCTCCCCCCCTCGTCACCCTCTCCACACCACACCAGTGGGAGAACATTTGGTCTAACTGATTCAACGTGCAAGAGACCCCCTTACACGATGGTTCATCGGTGGAATTGAGTCTCAAACTTGAAACCCTCCGTTCCGAAGTCCAGACCTTACCACCAGGCCACCGTGGCCCTGTCATTTAATGTGGTGTTTGACATTAAGAACAAATGTATGAATCAAATTAAATTTTGAATTCTCTTTCTTTAGAGTTTCGTAAAAAAAATGTTTGTGTACAGAATCCATTATGTTTTTAAAGAAAAGCGAAATTAAATCATCGATCAACTGTATGCTTTTAGTTTTGTTATTCTTATAGCACCTGTGATTTATATTAATAGGAATATTTGTAGAATAACTCTTTATATTTTAATATCCGATATATTGGACTACTCTCGCTGAACATTTACTGGTCCGCAACAATATTATAAACATTCTCTTTTGGGTCATATTTTCTTATCTTTAACTACAAGCCTATTAACTTCCATTGTATGCTGTTAATTAAAATTTAATATGAGAAAAATTCCAAAGATAACAATACTACACACATCAGATAATGTTATTTTTAATATTTTACCTCTTTGTTGGAAAAAAATAAAAACATGAACGTCATATTTAAATTTATCTTATTATCATTGGTGATTAATGCTGAAGATGTACGTATAAATGTGGTGATATCTTAACAAGCCAGTAACAGACACTTAACACTAGCGATCGCTTTTGTCGAATGCATAAGTTACTTCACTTCAAACCCAAACATCGCAGGCTCAATCCTTGGCTGAATTCGACCTACACATTGGCACAATTCCGCCAACACTATTGCGACATAAAGTATTCAGAATAGAAAATTTGTATTGACATTTAATTACAAGCATTGCAACTTCAGATAAAATGAAAAAAGTAACAGTAAAAATGTAATGAAAATTTGCAATTAATATATTTAAAACTTTTTAAATATCTAAAGCAAGTATTCTCTTGATGCATTGTTAAAGAATGAAAAAAAATCATAACTTTGAAAAGTATGATCTTGATATTTAACGCTCTATTGATAAATAGAATAATCAAGACTGACACATCATAAAAAAAGCAACAATTTTATCTGCGTTTCAGCAGAAAATTATTTCTCTATAGAAACAGCCATCATTTTCAGAATTGTCAAGAAAATGTTGGCATAAATCTTTTTTGTAATAAAGATAAATAATTTTTTAATAAGATAAGATAAATAATTTTCTAGAAAAGAAATTATTTATCTTATCTTATTTAAATAAGGTACTTCCTTTTAAAAAGTTTGATTTTGATTTTGATCGCCTTATTGATAAATAGAACAATCGAAACTGAGGCATGATAAAAAAAAAAGCAACAATTTCATCTCTGTTTTTGATATCAGCTATAAATATTTTTCACCTTTTGAATCCTACATCTGTTAATCCGCTGAGATAATTTTATTGATTAAAGATATAAGTTAGCAAAGATTAAAATATTTGAATTTTTTCAAAGTTGAACAAAATGTCCTTAATCCTAATAGGTTGAGATAAGCAAAAATGAAATAAATTACAGATTTTTAATTAAATAAAAATTAAATATTAATTCCAGAATATTTTGAATTCTAACATTTCTGAGTTAAAAGCGATTATTGAAAAGTAAGCGATTTCTGTTCTCCTTTTTGTCATTCAAATCCAATGTTAAAATCACTTTTTATTGATAAAACTATGTGATTTCTGATATAACAAAAACAAATATATTTTATTGCATTCTATCATTCCAAACCAATTAATTCTAGCTTAATAAAAAATATAGCCTCCTTTTATTTTATCATACCAAAAACTATTTTAAAATTTCATTTAATTTGGAATTTCAATTTTAAATTAATTTAAAAATTTATAATTTTTAAATTCATAATTTAAAAAGTTAAATTAATTTATAACTTTAATTTAATTTAATTCGACGAAGGGGCAATTTAGGTGCCGAGATAAATCGAAAACCATGCGTCTTCTTTTTTGCAGTAAATCTATTAAAACAAACTATAACTTATTTATGCATATATTCATCTATTATTTCATTCCGTCAATGTATCTCTGCAATCTTTTATAATATGATAAAGTTATATTTTAATGACATCATGGCAACATATATTAAGAAGGAGGCACATTTACTTTTAGGAATCTGTCCGATTAAATGGACTGAAGCTATTTGAATATATTATAAGGAAAAATTCGAAATGCTTGAACAAAAACTCTGTTGAGGTTTTCACAGAAAGCAGTACTAGTAAAAATTGACAACTCAAGTAGACAGGAAACTATTTATTTAAAAGGACAAAAGATAGTAGTTTGCTATATACATATTGTTACGAATCTGTGATGCTGCTTCCCAGCATGATTAGCTCTATCATCGAAAAGAATGATTTACAGTGTTCTGTAAGGGATGCTGCGGATGCTCTTAGAAATGATCCCACAGCTTGGCGACAAAATGGACAATTCTCAAAACTTTGAGAAATTTCCCGATTCATCCATTAGGAACCGAGATACGTCCAGATTGGTCCCCGCCTCCTGGGAACTATATAAGGACGGTAGTTTAGTCGGAGTCGATGATAGATAACGGATCTTCCAGAGAATAGCGAAGGAGCGGTGGAGCCAAGCAAGAGCTGAACTGAGCTGTGTGTCTTGTAGCAGCGTCGAGTACTGTAGCTAGTGCTGTGGATATTGTTACTACTGTGTGCTGCTGTGTGTTCGTCTTGGATGTAAATAACTGTCTTCATTGTGTTGTAAATATATGTTTCCTTTGTGCTGTCCTGTCTTTGTCCTGTAAATAAACGTCGTCTGGGTTGTGTTGACTACTAAAGGATTGATCATTGTGTGTGCTCATCTTCTCACACCGTACACACCCACTATACAGGTAAAAGAACACGACGGATTAGGATAGTAAGAAGGTTAGGAAATCCGTAACGATATCAGTATACCAATACGACCTACATAGAAAGAAATTGAGTCTTCGTGTGAAAACTTCGACTTTTATAGGCTGATGACGGGGTATGGAACTTTTGGAGAAGAATAATCAATAGATATCGGATCTTAGTTCAGATGGCACTGTAAATTCTGTATTTTCAGGAGCTACATTTTTTATATTAACGTCGCCAAATACCAATATCACCAAATGGTTGCCTAGTTTAGAATTAAGGGTGAAAAGTCATTGATCTGCTACGTTCCAGCATCTGTTATAAAACTCCTTAAATTTATCTTTTCAGTGATAAGATAAACAATAAAGGAAAGCTGTGTTATTGATTCATTAAATTTACAACGTCTAAAAAAATTGAATGGAAGGATTTATTCTAACAATGTGAGTTAAAAATGCAACTACACGCGTATAATGGGATAAATAAAAGAAAGACGTTGGGATGTAAGAAATGCGAGAATTCGATGAATATTATTCAGCAACGGGACGTCGTGCGTGTGAAATTTCCTGTCAAATTCAAGTGGCATCATATATAAACACGAGGCTTTACTATAAATTAGGAGAAATGATCAAAGAAACGCATGCATTGTTGATGTAGATGTATGGAACAGATACAAAAAAATGAATTTATGTCTCATTTAAATGAATTTATGTCAAAAAAATGAATGAATTATCAAAAAAATGAATTTATGTCAGGGTTTTTGAACGGGATAGAAAATCGTGAATCGCTAAGCGCGTTCGATGATTTCGATGATGCGGTTGTAAAATTATGTAATAATGATAGCAAAGAGAGATTACAACATATGCTATTTCAAAATCTCCGGCTATATTTATGATGAATACCAGAGAAATCCAGAACTACAAGTGAGAGTATTTGGACAATTTTTTACCGAGATTTAAGTAATGGCAAAATTTGCTCCCCATTTGTGTCGTGCTCATTGATTGGTGAACACAAGAAAATACGCATGCGCACTACTGAAATTTTCACTGACACCTATGACAAAAATTCAGCTTTTCTACAAATCATCGTCTAAGATGATTTTTTAGTTTAGTTATAGTAACGTCCCGTTGTAAAGAAACTCGAGGGCTATTTTGGGACGGACCTCGTCATTTTGAACCACTGCCAGATGAAGAGGATGACACCTGAACAGGCACCCCTCCCCCCTCTCCACACCAGCTGGAGGACGTTTGGTCTGGCAGATTTACATGCAAGAGATCGCCTCACATGACGGTTCTTTGGTGGAACCGAGTTCCAAACCTGACACCTTCCGATTCCGAAGCCGAGAACTTATCACCAGGCCACAGCTGCCACAAAAAAAAAGGATGAAAGATGGACTAGTATGATCTGGAGTCGAAGAGGCAAACGGAGGTATGATTTTCACCGGCTTCACCGTGTTTTTTAAAAAAAATTGTCAACGGAAATTCAGAATCAATATCATTTGTTTGTATTTTTTGATAGCAGTGGATTAAGGATTATTCAATGAAAATGGACCCAGCAGAAGTAAACTTTTAACCCTGAATTTTTCGAGGTTGTTTTGAAACACTTTCTGTTGCACATCTATAGTTGTACACAAATGGAAAGTAAAAGCGATCTTCTTAGTCTCTCCCCATGTAACTGATATTGCACATCCACCGTACTTGCCTGAGGCACCTGCAGATTTCTTTTTGAACCTTTACCTGAAGAGAGCCTTGAAAAGCACAAACAGACTTAATAGACATACAAAAATGTGTGGCATCTGGGTGATTGGTTCCAAACATACCTTCAAACAGCTTTGTCAACGGTGTTAAAAGTAAATTGTGGTCAACGAATGTGGCTGTCCAAGGCCTTAAGATTAGTTTTTTGGTGATTTTATTTTACTAAAGATTAGTACGCAGAAAGATGAGCATTTATTATCTCCTAATTTGGAGAAAAGTCAGTTTACCCTGTAGTTAAGGATTAAAATATCGTATCATTCCCTATTTTGATGAAATAAACACACCCTGACGTATGCGCAAAAGAGTATAGGGTTTCATAATCTTTATATGAAAGTGATAAAAGTAAATAAAGGCATTTTGCTCATAGGTTTTGTGTTATTTGTCTTGACTTCTACTCACCAAACTTTTAAATGCACTTACATTTTCTCAGATCAGATGAATCGATTTCTCATTAAATTGAAATGACATGAATGTAAAAAGTAATTTCGACCGCATTATAGCAAGATAAGTTTTTTTTAATGTAGTTTTCTTTCCTCCAGTTCTAAACTTTCTTTGAATCATGCCCATTAACTTGCAAAGCAAGAATTCAAAGCCTCAAATGCATACCTTGTAACGTTTATACAAAAAACGAATTTTTGAAAAACCGGTTTTCGAATTCTGAAATTGAAAACACTCGTTCACTAGTTACTGAGCTCAGTTTTTCATGGCATCAAAAAACAAATATAAGTTTTTTGTTCTTTTATTCGTAGCCTCAAATAAGGAAAATTCAGTTTTCAGTGTCTTTGGATTCGTTTTTCCTAAGTTTTTCTTCAGGCTCTTCAAGAAATATATGAACTAATTTTTCCATGACTTCTTTTAAAAAAACATTTCTCTGCTGAATAGTTTCTCCGATTTGCTCCTCATTAGAATCGGTTTCCAGATAATAATTTGGTAATATTATAGACCATATCTTTCCAGATAACTTAATAATTTCAGTTTTTGAAGCTAAAGAAAGTTCATTAAATTTCTTCGCTGAATTAGAAATGTTTTGGGGATTTTGCAAATACAGCAAGAGTTGCTAGTTGTATTCTTTCTTGAATTCATTTCTTAAAAAAAGAATACAATAGTTTTAAACCTATTTCTTTGTTTCAATTATTTAGTTTATTTAACAGAAATTCAAATATACTTTCACTTCTTATTAAACTGGCATCTCGTTGCCCTAATCCATTAGCCCTCTTACACAAATCAGTCCCAACCGATAATTTTTTTTTTCATTAATCATGTGAGAACATGATCCTGTTTTCGTTAGAGGGTTGTGAATAACTGAAATCAATAAATAATTGAAGCTCGAAATATAGAGGTTTCTGAAGCCTCAAAGCGTGAAGGCAACAAATAGTTGAAGTCTCAAAATGTGAAGACTGCCGGTTGTTGAAGGCTCAGATTGAGAAGGCAATAAATTGTATATTTATTCCTTTTATCATGTGAGAACATAATATTGTTTTTGCTTGGTTTTTTTTAAAAGAGGAATATCTTGGCATTTGAGGAAATCAGTTTTCAAATGTGACAAATTTATTTTTAAAAAAATCGTTTTTTTAAAACCAAGTTTGAAAACCTTCAAACCCTAGTATATTGAGTCGCCTTCTCCATTTTCGATTATCTTCTTTTATTATAATTTATGTAAAAAATCCGGAAAGATTTAGAATTCAATAATCGCTTTTTCATTCACTTTCTGTTATACTGGGTTTCTGATAAATTAAACAGTTTTATATACCTAATGGCAATATCTTAATATTTTCAGAACCTAGTTGTCAGTTAATTGATTTATTTTATTTATTTTTATGTTATTTAAATTAGTAATAAAGTCGATAAGAAATTTGATTGAAAGATTCCACAAAATTTATACTAATGAATTATAAATTAAATAATAAAAATTCGGAAATAAATAAAATAAAATAACTTTATACTTTTAATACAGTAAGAAAGAGATACCCAATTTTAAACTGTTAACTATTTGGTGTTGTTTGACTTCCCAAACTGCACACATTTTAGCCATAGAATATATGGCAATTCATTTTAACCTGAGAGCATTAAATGTTTCAGACATAAACACCACATGTTCTTTCCAATAAAAATTTTAAAGGCAAAAAAAAAAAAAAAGAACGAAAGAAATTTTTGTGAAGAAAACACATTGATTATTAATACATTAGTGCAAAAATTATTTCTAGATGAAGATTATCAAACCTACTGCAGATTTTAGCAAAGTATGGAAAGATAAAAACACATTCTAAATCTTACGGTGAATCACAATTTGGAAATAGTTGTACCAACATAACAGTGTATCAAAAAATTATTTTTATTAAATATAATTATGATTTTAAATTATATCGACTTTTTTTCTACTTTTAAGTTTTTTTAATCATTTTTATTAATTTTGTAGGAATAATTCTAGATACATTTTTTTCTGTTAAAATTAAACTAACACCAGCCATGAATACTTAATTTGCATTTTTAATCTTGTGTTTTCTAATTTTTTAAACTTTTATTATTATAGAATTATTTTTTATTTGTATCTTTTGAAAGAAATAATTTTATAAATGAATTATTTTTATCAAAAATAAAATGTCGCCTACAATAAATTATTCTTTTAAGTACGGTATCAATTTAATACCTTAGTGCTCCGAAAAGAAATGTGATGAATAAATATTTGCAGAATAAAAGAACTTGTTTATTGCTCCGAAAAATTTATCTATATTTTTTTACCACTCTTAAGTATTTTCACCAGTTCAAAATTCAAGAAAATAATTTTAAAAACGACAAAATGATACACTGCCAGGAATGGAGACTGAGAAAAGATATCGGAGTGCTAAGGCATAAGTTATCGATTTTTTTAATGGTTTTAGTTTTTACTTTTTATATTCTTGACTATGGGAAGCATTTAAAAAAAAATTATTAAGAAAAAGTAATCTTTTAGTTGATTTCTTTTTCTCTATTTTACTCTCCTGAAATAAATTGACACCAAAAACAGATGTTTATTTCAAGAACAGTATTAATTTTAAATTGTCTATTTTTTAATAGTATCGGTCTTTACTTTTTTCTTGTTTCTAATTCTGATGAAGATTTTTAAAAATGATTTTATTAAAGAAAAATGAATCTTTTAGTTGATTTGATTTTCTCTATTCTCTTCTTTAGAAATAACGTGACGCAAAAAATAAATGATTGTTTTCAAGTACAGAATAAATTTTAAATTATCAGTTTTTTAATGGTCTCGGTCTCCTTTTTTATATGTTCTTAATTCTGATTAACACAGAACTGGCTTCCTCTATGAAGGGGCCTGGTTGTAAGAAACCCTTAGAGGCTCTAAATTTTTCTCAAAGTAAATAAATAAATAAAAACGAACGTTTGCATATGTGTTTAATGATGCAGGATTTTGTTTTCTTTATTAATTACTGCAGGAAAATGACAATATTTCCAATTTCATTTTTGATACTTAGTACAGCAAAAGCGTTTAAGCATTGTACCGATATAACTGACCGAGGATAATAATTTATTTAATAAGGTTCAGTATTTATTATATTTAGTAATTGGCAATGTAAAGTATTACTTTAGATATAGACAAAAATAGATAGCTGATGATTTGCAAGTCCTTTAAACCCAGCCTCAGGATCGACTTCTGAGCCCCGGGCACGCCGCTCTGTCTCAACATGTACGATGGAGATTTCCTTATTCATAAATTAGCATTTCCCTCCTTTTAGCAGATATTACTGCGGTCTTTCCTTAATAAAGGAATCAGTCGATGCGCAGTCAGCTATATGGAAACAAGCTTGTAAACTTTCGGCATGTGTAATATAATTATTGTTCAGAGCTCTAGTTTAATTCATAGTCAAGGTGGGGCCCCCCCTGTCAGTCGTGGGGACCGGGTGCATAGCACCCACAGATGGCCGGCCCTGCGTGAGCATTAAAAATTTTTTGTTAGGAATATTTAATCTTCTATTTGATTTCTTTTTTTATATTTTATGCTTTATAAATAGTGACACCATCAGCTGATGATTACTCTATTTATGTTATTTTAATAAATATTGCGAAAGTTATTTTTATCACGCAATTATACTACGAAGATGTCCTTAAGGCTCATATATCTCTAATCCGTAAATCCTGGCATTCAACTTTCAAATGAAGAAAACGAGTCTCAAGTGCGATGACAAGGTCGAGGCTGTTGGTAACAAGAGAACACAACAAAAAGCGACGACAAGCAGGGGTCACACTCCTCATTATTCATTGAGACTTCAGCGAATGGAATCAAATGAAATCTGTAACAAGATGCTCTCAAAAAACATGCACGAATGAAAGCAACAACAGCAAATGGGGCTCTGTTACTATGTTTTTTTGTAACTTATTTTTAGATATCTGCTGAGGAATTATAAATGAGTTACTGTATGTATCGTTCTTCTTTAAAAAAAAAGTTTAAAATGTTTTCAAAATGCAGAGTAAATGATCTTCTAGGCGTTGAATATTACAACGAATTCTATTTCTGATTTGCAATTTGCATGAACCGTATTTCTGAGTATGAAAATAATAATAATAATATGTTTACCTTTTACTTATGTTCTAGTTGTTAATTGTTAGTTGGTTAATGGAAGCGAATTTATCGTCCTTTTGTCGCATTTTATGTTTGATAAATTTAAATGCATATCTTTTTAACTGTCATTGCTTGAACAAAAATGCGACCATCTCTCTCTTTTTAAAAAGTTAGAAATGTTTTCAAGACGCTTTGTAAATGATCTTCTAGGTGTTGAATTGGACAACACCAACAAATTACATAAATCATATTTCTGAGAATGAAAGAAAATTATATTTACTTTCTATTTTTGTCCTGGTTGTAAATTTTCAGTTCATTATAATGTAATTGGATTCATTGTTTTGTCGGTGCATTTTATTATTAATAATTTTTAATGAATATTTTATAACTGTCATTACTTGAACAAAATTGCTGCCCGATAACCTTAAGGAATTATTAAATGTGTACAGTTAGTTACATTGTAGAAACTGATGCTTATCCTCATCGGATTAAACAATTCAAACCACGTAAAACATTTGGGAAAGAGTGGCGTAGTAGTTTCTGATGGTAAGGGGGGGGGCCCTAGAACACACGAGTGTGGAGGTCTGACTTTAGCTCATAGGAGTATGACACTCACAAACTTGTTTGCACAACCCCTTTTCGTAATGGGTTTGCAAACGAGCTACACAACTTCTTTTACACACCTAAAAAACTGTCACGTCGATAGAACTCAAGAAGACACAGGAATTAGAGTTAAATCAATTTATTAGCTCAACTCTGAACTAAGAATACGGTGACTGAGAGATCCTCAGCTTTTATAAAAGTAGGGAAAGTTCAAGAATACCTTTCTGGAGACAGTAAAAAAAAATCCATTACACTTATCCAGTAAATTAAAGAAAGGCCCTGAATCTTTAGGAACACGAAATAAAGGAAAAAGAAAACATGGCTATTCAGCTATGCAGGCTCTGCAGTGTTTCGCTTCAATGCGGCAATATAAAACATAGAGTGAAGAAAAACCATGCCCGAACCGGGACTCGAACCCGGAACGCGCCGATGATCACGGGGAGGACATGCTACTTCTAGGCCAGGACGCTGGCGTTGTAGAAAATTTATTCTGAAAATTCAGCACCGAATGGTTCGGTTATATTAAAATCGTAAAAACTTCTTACAAATATTTTTTTAATGTGTATGGGAACTCTTAGTAGAACTAAACCTGCT
>JAPMOQ010023145.1:651890-677443 GCA_026543055.1 Argiope trifasciata
TATATATATATATATATATATATATATATATATATATATATATATATCACTTTTTAGCACAATTCACTCAACAAAAGACTTCATAACTGAAAACGATGACATAAGTGTCTTTTAACCTTTGTGAAAATTCCAATGTTGGAACAGTAGTCCAGAAATTTGTTAATGATTTAAGGGCATAAAATTTGTTACCAATTTTCAGATCATATAATTCTTGCTTTAATAAATGAATTGATAATAAGGAAAGCATTTCTATTTCTTGTCTTGTTACGTGGGAAAATTTAATACATGTCGGTGTATCAAATTCTCGAGGCTGACATTTTTTGCAATCACAATACTTGTTTTATACAATACTAGCTGGTTCCCAGCGCGTTGCTGCCACCAAAAAAAAATATTATTAAGTGCAATCAATCATTAATTTGGCATTGTTTTATCGAAATCTGATGAACGGTGCGACAGAATGTAAAATACACTAAAGCTAAGGATTTGGAAATACCAAGATGGACACCATTCTGAATATTGTAAAAATGGAATTTGGTCTAATTTTGTAAATTATTCATATGAATAACGAATGTACATTGAATTGACATTGAATATTAGATAAATCATAAGCACAATATTAGAGAGAAAAAATTTGACACAATTGGAACTTTTTGCTTTTCTATTTAATTAACAGTAACCTGCAACTTACTAAATGAAGAATTTTTTCGGTTTACTTACTTAGTCATACAATATAAATGTTTTTAATTGATGTATATTGCTTGTATAGATATTTTAAATGCATGGGAGGAGTTTGGTCTATTTATTGAGCGAAAGTGGGTAATAGAAGAGCCAATGAATATCATAAAACACAATGGCAATCTTATTCTATTTTTTACTGTTTGCAAGTTATGATATAAAATAAATATGTTATAAATAGGAAAAAATACCAGTTTAAAAAGGTTCTGACAGACCAAAAAATAAAGTAATCGCATATTTTAAAAAGAAAAAAATCCTCCATGTTAAGGAATTTGAAATTAAAACCTAGAAACAAGCATTTAAAAATTTGGCAAAATGGAAAAATGAAAAAGAAATTTAATGCATTCAAAATCTTGAATATCGTAAATACTTTTAAACTAGATACAATCTGGTGATTGTATTGAAAATACAATTTTCATTCCATCAACTTTTGAATGGGCCTACAATAAACCATGTAGTCTAGTTCGGGAGAATTTAGTACTTCTTTTGAAATACATCACTGTAATTGGCGCCAGGCAAAAAAAAAAAAAAAAAAAAAAAATGCTAACCACCATTGTGGTTCTTGATTTTAATTTCCTCTCCATCTTAAGGCTACTTTACAGATAGGCTCAGGAAAGAAAATTTTAAAGCCAAATGAAAAAAAGTAGCATTTTTGTTGAGCTATAAACACAATGGAAACAAACTAACGGACATATCCGAAAGAATTCTCATTAGCGGATTTGTGTGCATTCCAATTATTCATTATTCTTTCTTCTCGCGATTTTTCAACGAATGGCTGTTTCGAAGAATGTCGATTCTTCATTTGTTTTCAAAATCTTATCATAGAATTTTAATTTTTTTAATCAGATGAATAGTTTGATTATGTGAATCGACTAGACTGTTTTTTTTTCTTTCCAGGTATTGAAATTTAGAAGTCTTAATTTTATTTTAATAATTTAGAAGATATGCAAACTATGCTAATTCTTTAATGCTCCTCTGTTACAGACAATTCAATCAAATAATCTAGCCAATAAGCTATTATCAGTCTTGAAAAGTAATGCGAAAAAAAAATATTATTAAGTGCCTGTATAAATTTTGATGGGGTTTTTTTTCCAATTTCAGAAGACATTTATTGAGAAAAGTTGGAACAAAATATATAAATCAAAATATTTTCCATCGTATTAATAATAATAATCCAATATGTCTCGCAATTGCTTTTGTCTTCGAATTTGTGTGTCCCTCCAGATCTCTTCTTTGTCATTGACATCGAAATCACCACTCTTAAATCACTGAAACCAAAAGTAACAATTAGGATATGACAGAACAGCATCATAAGCTGCTAAAAGTGTCTGATGGATTTCAATAGCAGATTTCTTCAAATTAAACAAACAAAAGCAATGAATGTTGAAAATGCAATTTGGAGTGTTCTGTGATTGAGGTCTTAATGCATTGAATAATCCAATAGTACCAAATGGAAAACTTTCAAAATGATAACAATAAAGTAATAGTAAATTGGTAAAACCCAAAACCACTGTCGTTTATATAAATACTTTGCAAATTTACCGATTGATGTAGTTGATTAAAATACCTTCAAGCCTCTAATGCTTTAAATTTCATTTTAAGACATTAAAACAATGTGTTTTTAATGTCCTAAAATTAAACCCTAAAGTGCGTGGAAACTAAGCAATATTCTGTTTTCAGCACCAATTATCTTTGAGGAACAATATAAATTTCATTGAAATCTGTCTTAAGAATTCAGTATTTCTTTAATGCCACAACAAGCTCTATTTCCGATTTTCCAAATATTTCTATTAGATAGTTTATTTTTCTCTAAAATAACTATTAGCAGCTAAGATTATTTCATTTAATTGACCTTGAAATTGACTTAGTACATGTCAATACCCGCCAACTGAAGATTATCATCCATTTCTTAAGGGACTGTAATATTGTTCTTTAGTAAAGTTTGTAATTACAGAAATCATATGCTCTATTACAAAGGAAATCTCCCTTTGAACGAATTGCATTCCGAAATATCAAGATCTATTTTCAATTCTCCAGGTATTTTTATAGGATGATTTATGCTTTTTAAAGCCATTAACAGGCAAGATAAATTAGTTTGATTGGAAACTTAGCATTTTTGTATCTCTCAATACTCGCCAAATGGAGGATAATCGACCATTTCCAAGAGAAATGCAATATTGCTCTTCAGACAAACTTGTGACTGAAGAAATCATGTGTCATTTGAACCCCTTTTACAAAAGAAATCTGACCGAATTGCACACCGAAATGCTCACTTTTTTCAAACCCGTTTCAAAGTCTATTTTCAATTCTTTAGGTATTTTTCAGGCTAATTGATGCTTCTTAAAACGATCGTTAACAGGCAAAATTAATTGATTTAATTGGATGCTCAGCAATTTTGTAACTTTTAATACTCGCCAACTGGAGGATAATCGGCCATTTTCAAGAGAAATGCAATATTGCTCTTCAGACAAGCTTGTGACTGAAGAAATCATGTGTCAGTTCAACTCTCTTTTACAAAAGAAATCTCCTTCTGAACGAATTGCACTCCAAAATGTTCACTCTTCTCAAACCCATTTCGAGAACCGCAGCATTTCCTCCTGCTAACGCAAGTACTGTAGGCAAGCAGCTCTACGATTATGTTCTAAAAATACCGTAAAAGGGAAGAGTGGAATTCATTCGAGAAGAAACTCTGAGAACTGCCCGTTGAGTTCTCTTTCCCTCCCCCCTCTTCCTCGGAAGCGGCTCTGACAAGGAAGAGATGTGAATGAAATGTACAAACAAAAGAGTTATCCGTTGCCGTATATGGAACGGATGTGACATGCAGCGTCACATGCATGATCTCACTGTATTTGTGTGCGTACACGACAGATTTCTCTTTTGTTTCAACCCAAAAGCGCCAATATTGGCGGCATTTTATTCATAATGAGTTCCGAGTAAAAAAGGTGCGAATTTAATTAATAAGAATTTTGATTTTTCTTCATTCTATGGCAATCAATCATTTAGAGAAAGATACGTTAATTAATCGGTTTCTGTTTACTTGTGGTTTCGGGGACGGATGTCAGTAATAGGGATGATGAAATTCAGCTTGGCTTCTCCACCTTATCTTCCTGTCTATCTGCTTCTTAGTTGTTTTAAACTTTCCTTTTCAAATAAAATAACTCATCAAATTTCAAATCAAATAAATTTTCTTTCAATCTTATATTTTACCAACATCTATAGTAAATTAATTTTAAGTTATGAATAAATGTTGAATTATTTTATTTTTCGGATTAGTTTATTAAAATTTACATTTAAAAGTGAAAATAAGCCACAAAAATTTTCAATTAAAAAAATTGTATCTCAAACTTTTTTAATTAAAACTTTTTAATCGCACGAAAGCGTATGAAATTGTCTAAGCATTATGAATCAATACACCACTTATTCACCATGTTATTGATGCGTTTACAGAATTCTGTGCAGTCCTATGTAATCAACCCTTAAATAAATTGCAACGATTTTTTGCAAGAAAGTATAAGAACTTCTTAAAATAAAGAGCATTAGAAAACATTTTATATCAAATCTGCCATCTTTAGTAAACTGGTCATTTTGCTAAAAGTAAAAGACCTATATGATTTTCAAAAGATCTGCATTATCTTTTGATCTGAAATTACATTATCTGTACATTTTGCAGCTGTTGATAATGGCATAATTTAAATAACTTATACAGTAATATCTGGATTTACGATGTCCCGATTTAAATAGACTATTCTTCATTCGTCCGTACAAGGTAAACAATTTTTTATTAACTCAAGTTAAAAATTGCGTTATTTAAGTTTGTCATAATAATTTACTTAACTCATTGACCATCGATTATTCAACATCAGAATCTTCAGAATACGGCATTTACAGTAAAAAAGGAAAGCATGGACGATTTTCTAAGACGGAGACAGACTTTCTGCATTCTAATCAATTTATGAGTTTGATGATGATGATGATGATGTCGTGTCAGCAAGGAAAGGGTTGCAGTAGATTGTGAGGGTAAAGACCCCTGAGAAACAGAAGGCAGAAGTCTGACTTCCAGTTCAAATGAAGATGAAATACTCACACATTCGTTTGCACACCCACTTTTTACAGGGGTCACATTTATACATTTCACAGATAGAACACAAAAGAAGAAGAATGCCCGCACCGGGACTCGAACCCGGTACACCCAGATGATTGGAAAGACGCACTACACCTAGACCAGAACGCCGGCACTTAATGGGTTTAACATGGCCATTAAAGAGATTAAATGTAAATCAATAAAAAATATCATTTTGTAAATTCGAGAGAGGAAAAGAGATCTCAAGGCTTGTGTTGCTTAAAAGTCCACATCAGATATAAGAAGCATTCGGTCCTGAATGTGTTCTATGTAGAAGGCAACCAATAAAATTATTATTAACTTACTATTAAGACATTCTTCGGAACAAAAAAGAAAAAAATTCTTGATGGATTCATATAAACTTTTTAAACAAAGAGCTAAAATATGAAATTATTAGTATGGACTAATCATTAGAATTGTAGATATTTGGCTCTGCTCAATTAATCAGTTAATCATTCGTCAGCCAGTATATCTTACGAACCTTTTATATGAAAGTGATAAGTCGAAAATGTAGTGGCTTAGACAAGTTCGGTATGTAGTGTTGCACCAATGTGGTAGATTTACATCAATATTCATCAATAATTTAAAAAAAAATAATTCATCAATAATTTAAATGAAAATGTCTAGGAAGAACAATCTTACTAATTTTCTATGGGAGATACATACATGCAATTACTAATAATAAGACTGATTTCTAATTTGGCTATCAAAATTTTCATAGAAAGATTAACACCTAATTATGTTCAAAATTCAATAATCTGAAAATTCCCAAATTACTTCATATAAAACAAGAAGATATTTTAATGGAATGTGATCGCTTGCATTAATCTCTGGCCAGATATTAACGGCAGGAAGGATGTTACATTCAGTCGTTTACAACTGACAGGCTGACAGTTAGATTTTCTTTCTATCAAAAATCGAGGCACAAATTAAGGTTGGAACCGTCTTCCTGTTCCAGATTTCCTCGGTTATGGCGGGAAAATAAAATTCCTGAAAGCCATCGGGAACGAATTACTCTCAGACTTCTTGTCTACTTATACAATACGTTGCAATTTTGTGTTTATATTCATAGTATATTGAAGAGAACATTCTTTGGATATCTTTTCAATTAATCGAATAATTTCAAAATTTGTGGCAAGTCTACAATTTTGGTGCCAAAAAAAAATTACTAAATTATGGAAATAAACAAAACACGTAAAGGTAGACCGATATATATAAATATATAGTTCATAAAAGAATTTCAGCCAAAATATGTCATTATTTTATTGCTAATTTTCCTAAATATGAGACAATAGATTTAATAATAAAACCTATATGATGAATCCATCTTTGTATATTGTTTATATTTTAATTATAGGATTCACATATATAGGGGCTTACAGATAGTCATTCTTCTCATTTTAATGGGTCATTCAAAATGTGATACAGATTTACTCTTTTTTTGTAAAAATAACGAACCAAATTTCATCCTTCTAACTTAGTGCACTTTTATGATCTGACTGACAAATACAGTTCTAAAAATGATTTAAGCTTTCAGGGAAATTTAATACGTGTGAGTATATCGAAATCTCGAAACTAAACTTCTTTTGCAATTCCAACACTTGTTTTATAATTTATTTTCCTCTTCGTATAAAAGTAATAATATGAAAAAAAAACTACTGCAACTCACAATTTATAAGCCGACAAATTTACAATTTACTCATTGAGTCCAGATAAAAAGCAACACTTCGTTTCGTTGTCTCAAATAGATCCATTATGTATTCAAAGGAGAAGACGTCAAGACACTCAGATGCTAAACTTTTTTGCCTTATGAAGAAACTCCTCAATTGTTTGAGAAAAGAACGATCGAAAAACGATCCATCACCATCAACCGTTGTAGTAAGCGTGGAACTTTGGTGGACGTCAGTCGGTGTTAGTTGTAAATCAATTATAGTTAACATATGCTCGGGACGGGCCAACTGCAAAGATGGATCATTAACAGATATTCCCACGACCAAGTAGAGATCATTGAGGAAGCATGACTGAGCAGCTACTGAGTGATAGAGAACTCAAATTCTCCAATGAGAAAATCAAAAGTGGTGATATGACGGAAATAAAATGTGGCATTTTTGTTTTGAAGGAGAGAGAGAAGACAGAGGCATCGATGGAGAATTTGGTGAAACGGCAGTTACCGAGAAAGTTGTGATTCGTGATTCGGGTTTCTGTGTTAGAAGCCCCCCCCTCTCACCAATAAAGGTAGGCGGATTTCTGGAATTACCCTTGTTGTAACCGTTTGTTAACAGCCTTTGGTATCTATCCTCCGATTTGACAGAGGAACTATTTCATTGTTAAACTTTCAACTTTCATGTAAATATTGTAAATAATATTAACCTATACGAGAACAAGGTTGTGTTTTTTTTTGTATATATATACATACATATATTTAAGTTTGTAAATAAAAGAATTGTTTGTTGACGCTACTCTCTAATTTCTGTGTTCTGGAACTTTATAATTAATAATGAAAAGCAAGTTAGGTTTTTAAAAAAGAATCATTATGGTTGAATTCTACATTAGAATAGAAAAGGAGGACAGATATACATAGATTCAGTCCCTATTGAGTCTAATTGTGCATCAAAGTTGTCAAACTCGAATATTTTCTAGGGATATTGGTGGATAAATTTAAAAAGAAGAAGATTATCTCAGGAAGCTGTTGTTGGTATTTATGGCATTTTCCAAGTCCACTGACAGAAAGCAGTCAGTGATGTAAACCTAAATGAGCGCGCCTTGTTTTTTAATAGCACCAACTAGGGCCAAGAGTACGACTCAACTAATTCACACTTCACATTCGCTTGGACAGCCTGTTTTTAAAGGGGGCACAATCACACTACTCATAGATAGAACATAGAATAACAACTATGCCCGAACAAGGACTCGAACCCGGGACGCCCAAATCACAGGGAAGACACGCTACTGAGGCCCTCAGGAGTCTTACTTGTCAAATCATCAAAACCGCATAAATTTGACAAAATTTTTTAATACCAGTGAACTGCGGGTTAATGAAATTTTAGACTAACAAATCAGTTATTAGAATTAGGTGTCAAAACTATTTGAAAACAACAGATTCAAAAATTTTCTGCTTAATTTCATATTTGAGCCCTCTCTGAGGGCTCAATTATTGCGATTTTTATTAATATTTCTACGTGCGAGGGTGCGTGGATTCCATTCCCATAAGGAAGGAAATCTGCGGACGCGTGAAAATGAGTTACGAAAAGTCAATATTATGATACTTATTTTAGAAGTAGATGTCATTCCGTTTTAAATAGCGGTATTATATCGGAAATCCTTTTTGACACCAACTACATCAAGATTTTAATACATTCGCGGCAAACTGCTCGTACCATATTATTCTTAATTAGAATATGTACGGGGAGAATTAAAGGCAATATTCAAAATTCTTCGTTTCGCCAACCTGTTGTCCTCTATGAAAAAAAAGTTTATGGCAGCTTCATCACAGCGCTTCGTAAGTTTAAAATCAAGTTTTATTAACACTTTGACTTCCAACGTTCTTATCTAGGACCAAACCATCAATGTTATTAGATGACACCTTCTCCATCACAGTTAAAAGATAGCACAGAAGGAGTCATCTAATTAGATAGATGGTCCTGAAATCAGGATATCAGTGGCAGTGAGCGTGTTAAAGAAGTTTTTTGCCATCTGAAGGTAATTCAGGATAGAGAGGTAGGTCATCAAAAAGACCTCTTATTCAAAATGAAAGGTACTGTAACAAAACTACTCACAGCAACATGGAAAAATCGTACCACCACATGAGGCAAAATTTGGTTTGGCACACCTAGTGTTAAAATCTCCTCAAAGTTATCCTGGAACAGGCCTCGTCATTTCCAGATGCGATAAGATGATAAGGGAGGCTTCTTCTTCTTGTTGTTGTATACAGCCGACCACCCCGCCACCACTGAACGTAGCAGTATATGCAGGGTTTGTTGGGGTCGACTGTTGAATAAGTATTTTCCAACCTTGCATTGACCGAACAATCAAACTAACATTTCTTTCGGGGTAGCTGTCTCTCTCCCCATCTGTACTCTCTTAACAACCTATCCTTCGGGGTTTTGAGATTACCTGGTACCATGATGAGGTACCATGATGAGGTACCACCCCTCTAATATTGTAAATGACATCGACTGGTGAAGCTCAGTTCTCAGTATTACTTTTAATAAGCAGCTCGCATTCGCTGGGGTTATTTTCCAATTCGGAATTCGCTTTGACCCCACATTCTTCCAATCTCGAAATCAGTACCTTTGTACTCTGGTACCGCAGTCCAAAGTAAGAAAAATAATAATTAATGAGAAAACGAACCGTAATTCATGGTAATTTTTCTTCTAAATACTGCAAAAAAGGAGGATCTTATCTTCACAATTATAGTTTACAGCTTCTGCAGTCAAAAAAGGTATACCTAGTTAAGGTTGCAGAAAAATCGCAGAAAATGAAAAAAAATGCTTCTTCGATGAACTAGTAATAATATGAAAAGCATGTAATATATAATATGAAAGGTGTACTAATTGCTGTATAATTACTTTCTCGTACATGAAATTTACATAAAGAAAGTATCGTAATAGTTGGGAAATTCTGCTTCGAGATTTTGAAAAACTTCTGGGTTTCAGAACTCCCCGACTCTGAACAGAAGATTTTTGGAATTCTGTCTATCTTGGAGCATGACTTCTCAAAAATGCTTTAAACTAGATGGATGAAATGTGGAGCATAGAAATCTGTAAATGGGACGCAAAGTCTATCAAATTTCGAATGATATCCCTGAAAAGGGTGAACGTTTTCTAGATCTTTTTTGTCTTTCATGTGGACGTGATTACATAAAATCTTAATAACTTAAATAAATGAAATTTGGTACGTGATTTTGGGATTGCAATTGAAAATTTCTGCCAAATCTTTGCTTCTTTCAATTCTTTGCTTTTAATAGGTCGTTAAAATTGCTTTCAAAATGCACTTTCGTTGTGCTGGTATTTGTATATTATTACCAATGTCTTAGTGATTAATCACCAAAATTCAAATGCTAATATATTCTTTTATAATTATCCTCCTTCCATGGCATGTGGTTAATAAAACGCAAGTGCACTTATTAGGAAGTATTCTAGAAAGTATTGGGGAGACAACTCCCACTGGTGTTTGTTACAGAATATGTTGGAACCACTGAAAACTAATGGTTATTAAATGTTAAGTAATCTTTTGACTAATCCCTTGACCTACGAATTTCCAACTTCCAGTCACATCCAATTTGTGCTTCTTTCCCCTGTTATTTCAATTCTTATAATATGATAAGAAGCAGTTCAGATATTAAAAGTATTTTCAAGTATTTTTTTGTATTTATTTTAAGATTTTCACTTGAGTGCAAATTTAAACCAAAAAATTCAGTAATTTGATGCGTGTCACACATGTCATTATTTACTAAAGGATAAAAATATATAATTGACAGCTAGGTCAATACAATTTTTTAAAATTTAAACCCAAAAATTCAGTAATTTGATGCGTGTCGCAGATGTCATTGTTTACTAAGGGATTAAAATAAATCTTTGGCAGCTAAATCAATACAATCATAACGATTTTGATGATTGGTTCAAAAAATATTTCCAAATGCTGTAATCTCGTGATCGCCATAGAGTCCTTTCTCGGCCCAGTGCAGGAAAAGACGTTCATGTATTATCACAATTCTATTGAATATGGTATAAAATCAAACAGTTTATTTTATTCAACTTATTCGCAATATATATATATATGAATGACATCTGATCTAGATGCGCATGAAGTGAATGAAATCCAATGCAATGATCTCCACTAAGTGTCTTCTAGGTCAATTACTATGAAATTATACCTTACAAAGAGTTGAATCCCTTTTATCTCAAATTGAATTTTATCCCTTAGATTTCCCGTTTTTGTCTCTTTTTATTTCCCTCCTTTGAGAATCCGGGTAACTTTTAAATAACAAACAGCTTCTCGGTGGCCGATTGTTAAAACATCGTTTTGAAGTTTCGATTTCATCGTTTGGATTTCATCTAAGAATTTATTTCAATAAGGAAGTTAATTATTCGATAGAGCAGAAATTGCGTTAATTCACCAGTGAGAGGCATCTTTCATATAATAGGATATAATATATGTATAATTTCGTATAATATATAATTAATTATACTATATTTCATATAATTGATGTCCCAATATCTAATTTTACATAATTATTTTTATCATCTTGCTATGCAATTAATAGTATCTTGCTTGCTATTTTCATTATAGTCTTCTTGTATACAGTCGACCACCCCGCCACCACTGAACGTAGCAGTACCGACAGGATTTGTTGAGGTCGACTGCTTTCATTATAACTGACAGCATTCTTAGGATGGTAGTTTCTAACTCTAATCTAAAGTTCAAAGTACATTGCCAATTACCCTCAGATTACTTGATATAAGACCAGACAATTAAATGAATTCACAGTTCTTTGGCAAAATATATGAGAATTCCAAGAACGAAATTCTGGATCAAATATTTGATCATCATTCAAAACTATGTTATTCGTCTCAACTATCTTTGCATAAATCTTAACGAAATCAAAATAAGGTCTTGAACTGAATTCGGCGAGCACGAGCATCATCTGCCCATTAACACTAAACCTACCAGCATTTCACCGATACATTGGGACTGCTATTGGAAACCGGTCATTTGACAGGATCGTGGTAAGTTTAGCGTTAAAGATCCGATTCCATGAAGTCCATCCTTTTTACATTTATATAAGAAAAGGATAAAACCGCAAAGTGGTAGATGAAGGTACTTTAAAAAGTAAATAATCCCATCATGAAATTCAGTACATTCTAACTCTCATGTTATAGATTCTTAACAACAACATCTGACTGTAAATTAACAATAAAAACTAGAAGAATAATACATGCAAAAACTCTATAGAAAACCTTAATTCATGCATTAATAAACCTTTATAGGAAATTTAGCGTTATATATTTATGTGCAACAGAGCCGCCGTCCTGGTATAGAGGTAGCGTGTCTTCCTAATGTCCAGGGGTTCGAGTCCTGGTTCGAGCAGGGTTGTTATTCTGTTTTCTACCTGTGAGTAGTGTGAATATGGCCCCTGTAAAAAAAAAACTGTCCAAGCGAATGTGAAATTTGAAGTAGCCAAGACGTACTCTTGGCCCTAGTTGGAGCAACTGAAAAAGTAAGGGACGCTAATATAGGTTTAAATCGCTGAAAACTATCGGTCGGCGGGCTTGTAAAGTGGCATGGGTAACAACAACAGAATATAGACAAGAAATTACCATACAGAAGTTTAGTTTAGTTTAGTTATATTAACGTCCAGTTTAAAGCAACACGAGGGCTATTTTGGGACGGACCTCGTAAGTTTGAACCACGGTCAGATGACGAGGACGACACCTGAACTGACAAACCCCCTCTCCACACCAGCGGGAGGACATTTGGCCTGACAGATTTAACGTGCAACAGACCCCCTCACACGGCGGTTCTTCGGTGGAATCGAGTCTCGAACCTGAAACCCTTCGGTTCCAAAGCCGAGACTTTACCACCGGGCCACCTCGGCCCTTACCATACAGAAAGAGGGATACGAACGATTTGGAATACGATATCTTGATCATCATACCAATTCTTTTTAAGGTAAAACTCACAGATCCTACCATGTTGAAAGCAAATGAAGTAAGAATAAGAACAAGAAAATAGATGACCTGATGGTAAAGTCCCGATCGCAAGTTCAAGATCGGATATCATTCGATAGTAAGAAAGGCTGAATCTCTTTACGTTTCTAAATATCCAGAAACTGAATATCTTGAACCATGTCTTTTTAGAATGGCATGACTCTAGAGTTTTTGGAGAGGCATGAAACTCTGATAGATGGAATACCGACTCTGGTGTCATATGTCTGTCTGAATATTACACAAAAAGTCGAAATCCATTTCCAAATGGACCGCATAGAATTTCAAAAGAGGCCTTTAATATAATTAATGTATGTCAGAGCCACAAGAGTTGATGGTATATTTCTAGAGAATCCTAATTACTTCCAATACAAGCCAGGATAAAACTTTTATGTCCAATGCGCCGATAAGCATTTTAGTCTAATCTAGTCCCAAATGAAGAGTAAAGGTGGACTCACACGAGGCTAAAGGTGGGTTCAGACGAGGCTTATTATTGTCTGCAATACAAGATCATGCCTACTTCCGGAAAATCACGTGACCACAACGGGACAATGGCAAATGATTGTCCTGTTGGGACAAACGTTGTCCGCGTTGTCTCAAGTGTTCACACGAGGACAATGCCGGGACAACAGCAGAGAGACAACGTTTGCAGGCAATAGCAAGCCTCGCATGAACCCACCTTAATGGTCTGTTTCTGTCACCAGATCACTATGAGCTATAGAAACGGAGGTGTGGTGTGGTGTTAAATGTTAAAAAAACACCTCTTCCGACACCCACCCACCCGCCTCCCAAGCATCCTCAATTGTCTGCAGTTTAGTTTAAATATTTTAACGTCCCGTTCTAAAGCAACACTAGGGCTATTTTGGGACGTACTTCGACATTTTGAACCACGGTCAGGTGACGACGCCTGATCTGGCATCCCCTCTCCACACCACACCAGTGGAAGAACGTTTAGCCTGACAGATTTAACGTGCAAGAGACCCCCTCACACGAAGGCCTTTCGGGGAAATCGAGTCTCGAACCTGAAACCCTCCGGTTCCGAAGCCGAGACCTTAACACTCAATTGTCTTCAAATAGTTCAGAAGTGAAGGAAAGCTTTATTTATATTTATGTGTCTATACTAATCTTATATTTTGAGTTTCTCTTAGTTGGTATTTCATTCAATCGATGAAAAGCCGAAAATCTCTTGTATACTTCTGAATGAAGATACTCAAAAAACAAACAAGATTTTTAAAAAAATCTTGATATTGCATTGAGAAGTGAAATATTTTTCATAGAATTGAATGATGGCGAAACTGGAAAAAAAATTCGCCACCTGTTTTAGCAACCCTAAGGCGGGAAATCACTCTTACCGGTTTCCTGTGCAAAATGCGGAACTTACGCAATTTTGTGCATCAAAAGTTAATTTAATATAGGAAGGTTTGTGTTGTTGCAGTTAATCGACACTGACTCCTCCGCACAACAGGTTGTTGATTTGATATCAGATCTTGTACTGCACCTGAATTTCAAGTCTCCTTATAGAAGTAAGAATGCTATTTCTATCCTAATTTTTATCAGATATATTTCATTTCAGACCTGGAATTTATCAGACCTGGTATTTTTATGGGCATCATTACCGTTTGATCTAGATTACTAAATTTGGCATGTATTCTTTCTTGGATTATAGGTACACTTTAAAAAAGGATTCTCAGTCTTTTAAATCAAATTGTTCATTCATCTTCAGTATTTTCAGACGGCACTATTACACTTAAGGTATCCAACTACATCAAAAACATTGGTCATCGACGACATTGGTGAATTATTATTACCTGCGTTTCAGAATTTTCTTTTTTCAAAACAATTTATCTTATCAAGGAAAAGGAAGGCATAACCAATCTTACTCGAGAATTTTAAACAAATTATATTTTTCTGCTAAAATTTCTCTTTAACTTCAATTTTAATTTTCAAAAAATTATCCATCATTAACATGAAATACTTTTCATTTATAGATGTTTATAGAAAAATTAAGCCTTGAATTCAAGGGGAAAATGCATATATATATATATTTTCACCCGTAACTTCTCTGCATCTCAAACTCTTTCTTAGATTTTGGTTCATTTCGTTCATCATTATATTCTATAATTTGTGTACAAAGAAAAATGGGATTGATGCATTACAATTCTGTGAAGAGTGTTCACCCTTTGTTTTGAATTTCATTAAAACTTAGTACAAATTTTCCAATTTCGCAAAATATAATATATTTTGAATTTTTTTTTGTGTGTGTTTGTAGTGTTTATAATTCACTATACATCTAAAAACCATAAATAGTTTTTAAAAAAATTCAATTTTTTCAAAAATTTTCCTTCGAATGTAGTCGGATACCTTAAATCATTTTCATGGCATTTCAAGATTGGGAAGATTAGCATTTCAGTGGTATTAATTTCCTTTTCCGTGAAGTTCTTTTTTCTGATTTTATTAAATTTTTAGTGTATTTTACAATAACACTTTCTCATTGTTTCAATTATTGGATATATATCGGATGTGATGGTATAAGAAATCTTTTTGGGGGTAGACAGAATTTCTTTGTAATTAAATAGCACCACTGGTAATTAATTACATACAAATTTTAAATATAATATAGATTAATCTAGCTTATAAATTACGGATACTTTTGTATGAGTATATCGTAGATTGTAGTTATATTTATTGTAGTAATGGGCTTTGTGTAACTCTGTATTTACTATTATTGTATATTTGTATTTACATATTTGTATTTACTATTATTGCATTTGTATTTAGTATTATTACTTTGTATTTACTATCCCATATCTTTCAGGAATCGGAATTATTTTTGAAACACTATCTAGCTCAAAATATTTTCATGCTACAACATTTGGGGCTAGGTTGGTTGAGTTGCGAATCTTCAATTTTTTTTTTAAATATATTTTTGAACAAATAATTTTTATTTAATGGCGATAACATGTGTTTCTCGAACTTATAATTTAAGAATTTCAAGTGAATTTGCATCCAATTACCGAAATATGAATGATAAAGCAATGCCTATAGATATCAAATATTCTTCAAAACATTTCTTAACTAACTGCTAGTTTTGAACAAACTTAAAATAAACTACTGTGTAATCAATTTTTATTAATTAATATTGTTGAATGTTTCATTGTTGAACTGTTAGCTGAATTTACTGCACATTTTATTATGGATTAAAATAACTGGATTTTTTTAAAATTAATGTTCAAGCATTTTGATAGATATTTTGTAATTAAAGAATAGGTAGTAAATAAGTTTTATAAGTCATAAGGATTATTATCTTTATTGCAATTTTAAAATTAATAAATTATTATTACACTTTGCCCTACATTAACATTTTGGAAACAATAATTATGCTCATAAATTTCAAAATCTAGATCTAGAAATTTTCAAATGCGTAATAATTACAAACATGATTTTATTAAATTTATTGAAGAGACTGTTTCCGAGATATACAAAAATTTATTCAATGGCAATAGTTGGAGCTACATATTTAGTGGTTATTTAATTTCAAAAAAAAAAATCGCAATTTAATAGATGCTGGACTATTTAGTTTTGACTTTTAAAAGTAAAATAAATTCAAATTATTGCTGATATTTTAAAATATTTAAAGGAATATATATTATTCACGAGTCATATCTCTCTCGTTTATACTACCCTTATTATAGACAAAACTTGAATTAAAAGTGCTCGGATTAGAAGTATACACATTTTTTAAATTCAGTATTTGGTCAAAAAATCTGTTCTTAATTTATATTTAAAATCTTCACAATAACGTAGGCATTCTTATGAACATGAAATTTTTTTTTCGGCCTATTGCCCTCGCATTACGGAGCCGCGGTGGCCTGGTGGTAAGGTCTCAGCTTCGGAACCGGAGGGTTTCAGGTTCGAGACTCGATTTCACCGAAGAACCGTCGTGTGAGGGGGTCTCTTGCACGTTAAGTCAGTCAGGCGAAACGTCCTCCCGCTGGTGTGGTGTGGAGAGGGGGGTGCCAGTTCAGGTGTTGTCCTCGTCATCTGACCGTGGTTGAAAATGACGAGGTCCGTCCCTAAATAGCCCTCGTGTTGCTTTAAACGGGACGTTAATATAACTAAACTAAACTGCCCTCGCATTACGCAGGAAGTGGCTTAAAATCAACTGGATGATATTTTAATTTCATTTATGTTCACAAATAAATGTAATCAGCTTTCAAAAATTTCAACTTTAAAAAAAATAATTCCCTTTTTCAAAATAATGCTTTCAGTTTAATGAAATTTAGAAGAAAACTGCCTTTGTGCTTTCCATTGTTCATTTTCTTTTTCTGGAATTTCCTTTTTGAATTGAATTTTTGATAAATAAAAATCATTAAAATCCCTTTGCATTAATACTAGCTTATCTAAATTTTGTAAACTACCCAATTAAATTTCCTGACTTTTTTTGTTTTCCTTTCAGTTTCCTCGAGCAAGTAGACAATGGATCTCTTCTCCAGCTTGAAGAGCTTCTTCAAAACAGACAGCACCACCATCGACAACAACGTCTTCAGGCTCCATTACAAAGCAACGACTACCGTTCTTGTAGCGTTCAGCATCCTCGTCACCGCCAGACAGTATATCGGAGACCCCATCGACTGTGTGCCCATCAGCAACGTACCAGCAAATCTCCTGGACACTTTTTGCTGGGTGCATTCGACTTTTAGCGTCCCTTCCTCCTGGACTAAAGAAGTGGGTCGTGCCGTGCCTTACCCTGGGGTGAGCAACAGCGCAGACGATAAAGACCGTAAATACCATGCCTACTATCAATGGGTATGCTTCGTACTTTTCCTTCAGGCCATTCTGTTCTACATTCCAAGATATTTCTGGAAGGTGTGTGAAGGTAGCCGCATGAAAAACCTGATTCTTGGACTCAATGCCCCCTGTCTAGACAAAGAGGTGAAGGACAAAAGCAAAAAGCTTCTCGTGGACTACTTAACAGCCAATCTTCACAACCATAACGTGTACTTCACAAGTTATGTATTTTGTGAAGTTATGAATTTCGTCAATGTGATTGGTCAGATTTACCTCATTGACACGTTCCTTGGTGGTGAGTTCACCAAATATGGACTCAAAGTTATCCAGTTTACTGGATGGGAGGGTGCTCTTCGTTATGATCCTATGATCCACGTATTTCCCCGAGTTACGAAATGCTTATTCTACGTATACGGTACAGGAGGGAGCGTCGAGAAGAGAGATACCCTGTGCATCCTTCCAATCAATATCATCAACGAAAAGATTTATATCTTCATCTGGTTCTGGTTCATTATTCTAGCTGTTTTTTCAGCGCTGGTGTTAGTTTACCGACTCGTTTTGGTCTTTTATCCGAATGCTCGATTCATGGTGACCAGCTGCAGGGCTCGTCTTGTGAAGCATGACCACTTGAGGTTGGTTCTTTCCAGGGGTAGCCTTGGAGATTGGTTTATACTGGACATGCTTTCGAAGAATGTAGATTCCATGTATTACAGGGAAATCATCATCGATTTGGCAGACAGGCTGGAAGGTAAAGATGGGCATGAAAATTTGCGGTCGTTGATCGTTCAATGAATATACTATTAGACTGCAACAAAGTTTAATTTGTTGGTTTCCTATTGTATACAATGTTCCAAACTATGCATTTACAATTATTAATAATGCATTTTTTTATACAATTTAATATTTTTATTAAAAACTTATTTATTTGTAAGTATCAAGAAGATACAAAATGAACTTACATATTTTTCGATCAAAATCATGATTATAAGTTAATTCTTGCGCAATAAGTAAGGTTACGATTCTACAGAATTAAAGTTAGCCGAGAGGCTTTAAAGGCAATAAAATTTCTATTTGTGTAATTCTCAAACTCAATTAACTTTTAAAGTTTAAAAAGAAAAGTTTTGAAAGTGTAAAATCTTTACTTAGTATAACTTTGATTACACAGCTATATAATTGCAATTAAACTGTAATTAATTTCCCAAATAAAACTGAAAGAACGTTTTCATCACAATGTGTGCCATTTTTTAAACCAGCGATTGTGCCTTATTATATTTCTAAACCGAAAAAATCTCATTGAAAAAAAACCATTTCTATGTAAAAAAAAAAAAAAAAGATTATGTATATTAACTTTAGATTGTTACTTTCTTAACTATTTTATGTATCAAGAAAAACATATAAGATAGTATTTAAACTTTCTATTGATAATTTGTCCGTAGTTATATGCGATTAAAATATATTCTCTGTTCAAATATTTTTCATTGTCTATTAACATAAATTAAGACTTGTTTTATTTTAAAAGCATATACTTCTGTTTTTTTATGTCTCATTAAGTTTTTTATTATTATAATTTTCTGAGTCCTTGTATGAAGAAAAAAAAACTGTCTTCAGTGTTTTAAAACTCGTCATAAAATTTCATATATTATGTCAAGATCAAGTTTGGAACCAATTTTTCAAGAGTTAATGTTTATCGCACATGTGATAATATCTGTGATATTTTTTGTAGCTTTCTTAGTACTTTAAATATAACATTTTCTATTAACACACCTTAAAGGGAGCAAATCCCCTTTTATTACAATTTCATAGACGATTGTGATTTATGATTGTATTGTTTTTTCGTCGATTAAGGAGGCAAATTAGCTTCCTATTGTATATATTTTATTTTATAAAAATAAACTCGTTTTTTGATACAAATGGCTTAACTATATTGATCAGAATACTGATATCAGAACACATCAGTTTACAAACATAATGAAAATGAAGCTTTATACATTAAAATTAGTGATAAATTTCATTAGAAATGTCCTTTAAAAGAATAATATAAAATACGAATACATAAATTTCCTATTTAATAACAAAATTTCAAGTTAATTTTAAGAATCCAATGATGTTTGATTATTTACTTTTGTAAGATTCTCGTATTCTACACAGATAATCTTTTATAAAAGCAAAGAAAAATTTAATTTATACTTACAAATTAAATAAAGCGGTTTTAAAAACTACAATATGATTAATCAGCATTTAAAATGTAATATACATTTCTTAATTTATGAATATTTTTGCCAATAATCAGCACTTAATTTAACATAATCCTAGTTGATAAATATTGACTAATTACATATTTTTATTGGCTACACTACTACATTAATTACATATTTTTAGTTATTTTCAGATAGTTAAAAATGACTTACAAACCAAAATCGTATAGGATACATATATGGTGGCGTTGCAATTATAATTCATACTAGAATTAAATAATTTTAATAAAGATGTCTAGTTGTACAGGAACGATTCTTCACATTTTACTTAGCTTTGGAAAAAATTATCCTTTTTAAATTTACCACCACAATTTTGTCATTGTAAAAGCTTTTATTACTTCCAATTGCTTAAATCTATATATATATATATATACTAGCCATCTTTGGCGACCAGCTGGTTCGCCATGAGTAATGCGTTCTAAAATTTTCAATTAAATCACATATTCATTAGCCAAAATTTAAGAAATAGTTAAAGTTAAAAGATTCAGTTATTAGTAGTTAAAGAGTCGGTAATTTTATTCGAAAAAACTTTTTGAGTTTAATGTTCTAACAATTTATCGATTATGCTTCCAAAATATTAAAAATGTTTTTTTCGGTGATGTTGCCAAAATGTTAAATATGTTTTTAAAGAAAGCGAAAAAGGGAAAAATTATTGAATTAATGATACAGATATTACAAACGATTATAGAAATATGCCATTAAGTCGGGATTTCAGTGCATATCCTGTCTAAATTCAACCAGATTTATTGTAAATAAAGATAATTTATGGAATTAATTATATATTTATTGCAAACGATCATAGAATACATTGCCTTGCATTTATTTTTTTAGAAGATAACTCATTTTATATTTGTTATTTTATCCAGTCACGTGCTGAAAGTTGTATTTCTTTAGATTTGATTTGCGATGATAGTTTTTTTGTTTTTTTTTTATTTGAACTTTCGGCATTGTTTTATTTTATTTTATCCAGTCACGTGCTCAAAAAAACATGGTTAAAATATTTCTTTAAAAATTCGTTAAAATTAGAAGCTTGATTTATACATTAAAACACTGATACCATTAGAAAGCTAATTTTTTTATCTTTAAATTGATGTTAAAATCATGTTTGTCCGATAATATTTTTGGAAGTTATAGCGGAAAAACGTCGAAATTTTGCTTAAATTTTAATTAATTCAAATTCTAATTAAAAATTCGAAAAAAGGGCTCCAAGGTGCACATTCCCGACCTCCAAGGTATACATGTACCAAATTTGGTTGCTGTTGGTCCAATGGTCTGGCCTGTAGAGCGCCAACACACACACACACACACACAAATCGAGCTTTATTATATATATATATATATATATATATATATAATATAAAGAGTTGTAATTTTAGACAGCAAAAAAATCTCTAAGCACTGATTTCTGTCAGTATAAAAATGTATCAGTATAAGCTATAATTTGTTTAAATGTAAATGAAATTTTTAAAAAATGTAAATTAATCAGTCAGAAGAATAAACAAAAGTTCCAGAATATATTTCATTAACATCTTCGTATGCAATAAAAAGTCGGAGTCGCCCATCAAATTACTGAATTTTTAATTCTGCATTAAAATAAAAGAATTAGATAATTTAAAATACTAAAAAAGTCAATTTTAAACGCTTTAGTATCACAGATACAATTATGTTATGATAGAAATTAAAAGAAATATTCCAAATAGGATGTGACATATAATTTGGAATCCAGTGTTACTTCAAAACGGGACATTAATATAACTAAAAAAAAAAAAAAAAAAAAATCTCTCTTTCCTTGTCTTATGATAGAAAAATTTTTAATAGCAGATTTATAATGTAAGTAGATCTTCTCTGGCCCTTTTGCTTTCTCTTCTTATCTTTGAATTCTCAATTCTTTGGTGTAGGTTCATTAAACATTAATTTTTAAATTTTTCTAAGAATGTACTTTAAATCCAGTTATGTATCTTCAGGTACATCGCATTTACATAGCCATTAGCTTTGATTCTGTTCGTTTCATAATTATAATTTCCATTCCTAAAGCTTGCAGTCGCCGCTAAAAGTAGGAAGTGCTAATGTGTAGGTGCGTAGTTATCGTGTTTTTCATTAATTTCAAGGACACTCAAGGTCAACCCATGTAATTACTCGATTTTGTCTTAACAGTTGGATGCAGGAAATGGGACGAACTGATTGATTGCTCTCATTTAAACTTTTTCCTTAATCAGACATCTGTGGTGGAGACAAGACTGAAAGGGTGTTTTTTTTTAATGATGTAAAATAGAGTTCTGTTAACTTTCCCCACACTGACCCATTTTTTGAAGTAATGAAGCTTTTTAAAACTTATTTTCATTCGAAAAAATTAATACGATTCCAGAATAGGAGAATATGAATTCGTTATATCTCCACTATAAATTAAAATGCTGTCTGAATCACATTTTTGTATCATCATGCAACCTTTTCTTTATTGTTGTTGTTCACAAGAATAAAATTCTAGCAGCAAGCAATCGATAACAGCTTCAGTTAAAAATCTCAGTTTGTTATTACTAGTAGTAGTTTAGTTAATTAAAATATTTTAGTTGAGTAAAAATAATCTTCGAGAAATCATTCGAAAAAGTTAACAAACCCCCCAAATTAGACAATTCATTGGTTATACCTCCACTGTAGCCCATATTACTTACTGACTGTCTATTGCGCCCGAAGGCACTCAGAAATAAATACTGAGTGACCAGACCGCCCCTACAATAACACTGGCGGAAACTGTGGTTGATTCCTAAGGACCATCACTAACCACGGTACCACCCTTCCTGTAGAAAGTACGTCCCGTCATCGACGGGAAGAGTCAGATCCCTCACCTTTAGTGTATCCACCGAATTGGCCAACCACCATGCCGGAAGCATCTCGTCCCCAATTATGAGATGCCCCACCGGGGGTCATACCTCCGTGATAAATAAGAATACTAATTTAATAACATTTATGCATCGTAATTTGACGATTTTTTGTTGCTGTTTACAATAACAAAATAGTAGCAGTAAGCAACAAATGCTAGCTGAAGTTTGAAATTAAAGTTTTTTTTTATCATTGATTAACTTAATTAAAATATTTTAATTCATGAAAATCCTGTTTTTCTTCCTGAGGTTACTCAGCTCCAAAATTTACCTTACAGAAAGATAAGATTGCAGGTTTGCAATCCTAAAAGTAACCTAAGTAGTTTGCAATCCTAAAAGATTGCAAACCTGCAATTAGATTAAAAGGTTAAAATAAGATTGATATGAAAGAAAAATTGAAAAATGAACGTACATTAATAGTACATACGTGTGTGTGTGTGTGTGTGTGTGTGTGTGTGTGTGTGTGTGTGTGTGTTTGGTGCCATTTATATCACTTCCCACCAATGAGTGACGCCTGTGACCTCACATCCAGCCACTAAGTAGCCCTCTGGTGGAGAAAACGTGAGCAAACAAAGTGCAGTTCATGTCTGGACGAGGCAAGATGATTCCGATGAACTAAAATAATCCAAGACGTATGTGTAAAGACGGAAGACGAAATAACGACGTATTTCTAAAAGACGAACTTGTTAGCCATTCCATCGCTGTAAATTGATCATCATCATTTGTTCACCATTAACCTTTCATTTTCAACCATTAAATTTTAAAAAATCATCTGGACTTATTATTGCTAGGCCATCAAGACACCCTAGATATATAATGATTTTCCCAATAGTTTCTGTTCCATCGAGTTGAGATAACCATTGAAAAAAATTCAAACCCTGTATTGGCAGATCTCCCGTTTTAAACCACAAGCTCGGAAAGCTGATGTGATCTGTAAATCAGACTATATGTCTTCTTAAACCAGAAATACTGTAATTTTTGACGATGGTAAATACATAATACCGATTTCAGTAAGAGTTTTTTTTTTTAACTTTTTCGTTTATGAAATGTAGAGAAAATATAGTAACTGTCAAAAAAAAAAATCGGACTCGACATTTGAAGAATTAGAATTCGATATTTCAGACCTCTCTGACTTCGAAGAACACATTTTTGGCATTGTACCCATCCGTCCATCCATTTGCTTGTTTATCTGTCTCTCTATCTATGAGGGCCGCGGTGACCTGGTGGTAAGGTCTCGGCTGCGGAACCAGAGGGTTGCAGATTTGAGTCCCGATTCCATCGAAGTACAGCTGTGTAAAGACATCTGGTCCACATCGGGGCCAAATGTCCTCTCCCTGGTGTTGTGTGGTAGTTTGGAGAGGGGTGTGTCAGCTCAAGTGTCATCCTCGTCATCTGACCACGGTTAAAAATTACGAGGTCCGTCCCAAAATAGTCCTAGAATTGCTTCAAAATGGGACATAAATATAACTAAACTCTCTATCTACGACAAAGATAACTCAAAAGGATTTTGAGCTGGACGGATGACATTTGATATATTAAAAAAATTGTAGATTTATCTTAAATTTTGATTAAATTCCGTTCGGAGAAGGTCCGTCTGTTCACCTGTTCGAATATAATTTAATCCGATGATTCCAAAACAAAGACAGCTAGATAGAAAAAATTTGGCACATAGATTTAACATAGATGCTGTAGACATTTATCAAATTTAAACCAAATACAACATTGAATTGTTTGTCTATAGATCTGTGCTTTCATAAATACAAATGCGATAGTTCCAATATGCAATGATTTGGTAGGTGATTTTGTGATTACAAATGCAGTTCTCTGCCAAATGTGTTTCAATCGGTTGGGAAAAACACGTTTAAAACGAAAATTTGATTTTCGGATTCTATTAACCAATTAATTAGGAAAACTTTTTTCAAAATTATTTGAACAGATAGTTTATATATATGTAAAAAATTGAAATTTTGAATGCAAATTGCAAGTTTGACGACAGTGAAAGGACGTTGAATTTTTGAGTTTGTTTTATTCTTCCTCCGGATGTAGGCAGGATTATTTACAAGATGGCGCGAAAACAGACGTCCGCGGCACAACGAGAAGTGGGCAAAAAGGAATTATATTAATTTTCCCTGGTCTTATAAAACATACTTTGATAGGGAAAAAAATTTGACACTGTTAATATATTATTAAAATTTTCATAGGAATCTGTGCAAGTCTCAGGCTCAAAGCAAGGGAAATACAGGGATCTTTTTATAAAACTATTTGTTTAGTTCAGCAACTTTTATCAACCACTCACACCGTGGGAACCACTGACTAAGCATTTTTACAAAGCTTCGCCTAAATTAATTAAGTAGAGAAATAGACTGGGATAAGGAAATAAGAAAATATTCTAGAATGACATTGATCAGGGCTAAATAAAGACAAAACTTTAGAAGTCGATTTGGATTTAAATTAGATGTTAGAATATCGTTACATATACATACATACACAAAATAATTTAACAGAATAATTATATTCAAATTATATTTTGTTTTGAAAATATTTGATATTTTTGAAATAACGCTTATCATTATAAAGTAATCAATAATAAGATGTGAGTAAAAAACAGAAGACTGAATAAGTAACAACTCGTTACTATAACCTATGAATTATAAATTTAAGTAAGATATTTCTTTATAACATAATAACCAAACCAAAATATAATTTTTAAAATATGACCATTCTTTTCCATTTAACGTACAAGTGAAGTACAGATTTGTTTGCCTGACACAGGAGGCAAACCGTCTATTACAAGCAATATTGACTGTTATATATAGAATGAAATTAAATAGTCAGGCGTTCCAAATATGTTTTTGGGGCCTAGTGATGTATTTAAATTTCCAAAACCCCCAACTGATCATCATTGCAGCTAATAGGAAAAATTAATCGTTATGAAAACCACCAAACATCACCTGGCAGATTCATTAGACATACTAAATTCAGGCCAAAAGTCTAAATATCGTAATTTACTTTCATGAAAGCATGTAAAATTTATAGATAGCAAAATCATGGTTCACAATATATATATATATAT
>JAPMOQ010023145.1:677543-728065 GCA_026543055.1 Argiope trifasciata
TATATATATATATATATATATATATATATATATATATATATATACACACACTGAAGTGACAAAAGTCATGGGATGACTGTTAATATCGTGTCGGTCCTCCTTTTGCACGGCAAAGTGCAACAACTCGACGTGTCATGGAGTCCACAAGTCGTTGGAAATCCTCTGCAGGAATATTGAGCCATGCTATCTGTATAGACGTCCATAATTGTGAAAGTGTGGATGGTGCAGGAGTTTGGGTACGAATGGACCTTTCGATGATGTCCCATAAATGCTCGATGGGATTCATATTGGGCGATCTAGGTGGCCAGATCATGCGCTGGAATAATCCGGAATGTTCTTCCAACCAATCGCGAACAGCTCTGGCCCGGTGACATGGCGCATTGTCATCCATAAAAATCCCATCGTTCTGTGGGTACGTGAAGTCCATGAATGGCTGCAAGTGATCTGCAAGCAGCTGAGCATAACCATTTCCAGTTAATGATCAGTTCAGTTGCACCAGAGGACCGAGTCCATGCCATGTAAAAACAGCCCACACCATTATGCAGCCACCACCAGCTTGAACAGTGCCTGGTTGACAGTTTGGGTCCATGGCTTCGTGGGGTCTGCGCCACACTCGAACTCTACCATCAGCTCGTAACAACTGAAATCGTGACTCATCTGACCACGCCACGGTTTTCCACTGATCTAGGGACCAGTCGATATGCTCACGAGCCCAGGAGAGTCGCTGCAGGCGATGTCGTGCTGTCAGTAAAGGCACTCAAGTCGGTCTTCTGCTGTCATAACCCAAGGAAGACAAATTTCGCCGCACAGTCCTATCGGACACGTCCCTCGTACGTCCCACATCGATTCCTGCAGTTATTTGACGAAGTGTTGCGTGTCTATTAACATTGACCATTCTACACAGACGTCGGCGGTCTCGATCGTTAAGTGCAGGTGGTCGCCCACTGCGCTGTCCATGATAGGATGTGATGCCTGAAATTTCATACTCTCGGCACACTCTTGATACTGTGGATCTCGGAATGTTGAATTCACTAACGATATCCGCAATGGAATGACCCATGCGTCTAGTTCCAACTAACATTCCACATTCAAAGTCTGTTAATTCTCGTCGTTCCGCCATAAATCACGAAAACCCTGTTCACATGAATAACTTGAACACAAATGAAAACTCTGGAAAACGAACTGCGCATTTATACTTTTTCGCTGCGATACTACTGCCATCTGTATATTTGCATATTGCTATCCCATGACTTTTGTCACTTCAGTGTATATATATACATACATACATACATATGTAGATAGATTCGCAGGGTGGTTAAAATAAAATAAAAAGATTATCTAAAATAAATTATAAACATGACATTTAAAAAATGTGCGGAATTGTAAAATCCAGGTGACAATTTATTAACCCCTTAACCTATAGCAATGGGTTACCCTTAATCTATGACCTACACCCCCTACATTCCTTATTAGATAACACATTTATTTGAGACATTTATTACCATTTCAATTTTTATAACAACATAAGATCATCTGAAAGATTGTAGCATTTTTAAGTAATTTTAATGCAAAAGAAATCACACAAAATATTTTCATTTAATCGCAGATTAAAATCTAAAAATTCTTTTATTGGACGCGCGAATCAGATTCGTCATTGTATGCAATCTGATAAAATATGTGTTCCGCCAAAAGATGCAAAATGCTAAAATCCGCCACCAACTATATTTCCTCATTTTATAGAAATGCCATCTAGTGACAGCTTAATCTATTACATAAAGATTTTGATCGAAACGGGGGAAAAAATGGTGCACTGTAGCAAGACATATCTTTCTGGCGCGATCTTGTGCATTTTCTACTGTTAATGTGGCGCGATATTAGACATTTTTTACTGGTATTATGGCTTCAGAATGCTGGAAAAAGTAAGAATTTGTTGTAAATAAATTTGAAATAAAATCAATCAATCTTTAAAACTCATCTGAGAGAATTTTATTACATCTTTTTTTCTGCTTTATGGGAGGAAAAAATGAGGTATCTTTTTAAAGAATGCGACTTCAAGATATCAAGGGAAAAAAAGAAAGATATCCAGGAAGGGGGAAAAGATATCAAGGATGGGGGAAAATTAGAGGGAATGGTCTCCCCAAAACTTTCTTGCATACTCTAGTATAATCATATCATAACAGAGAATATCTTACATGCAATACTGGCTTAAAGCATTTACGAAATACTAACGCTTGACGTGAATTTAGCACTTTTTACCGAATCTATCGTATCATCCTTGGTGAATTATTTGAGGAATTTCTGTATTTCCGCGTTTACACGTTTCTGAAAGTACACACCGATAAACAATCAACCGCTTGTTGGATTTGGTCCAAAATTTGATAAGCGCACATACTTAAGATATTTAATCCATGAACCGAGTTTTATCTATCTAGCTATTAACATTTTGTAGTTAACTAATTTTGTTAACTTATATATACAAACAATCAGACAGACGGACTTCCTCTGATTAGATATTATTCTAACTTGATAGAAATTTGCAGGTTTGGTATTGAGGCCTTATGCTAAATTTCTATCTTCAAACTCAAAGCGTTTTTGAGTTATTTTTCTCACAGAAAGACAGAGCGGTCATTTTTTAAAATTATGTTTTACGAATTCAGGGAGGTTTATAACGTAGAAATTCGTCAAAATCTCGAGTTTAATTTTTTTAGCGATAACTTCGCTTTTTTATACTACGTAAACGAGAAAGTAAAAAAACTGACGGTTAATGTTTTTTTAACTGTAAGGCTTTCTTTATATTCTGGTTGGTTTTAATATGACGCTCATAAATTTTCTGCATTTTCTCACTCTTAAATGGAACAGTTTTCTTAAAGTGGTACAAGCGTGGTTCTAAATCTTACACCTTCCCTCCTTCGCCACTCAAGGAACTGTGGTGGCCTGTTGGTTAGGTCTTGGCAGCGGAACTAGAGAGTTTCATGCTCGGGGCCCGATTCCACCAAAGAATCGTTGTGTAAGCGTGTCTTGTGCATATTAAATCCATCGGGGCCAAACGTCCTCTCGTCGGTGTGATGTGGAAGCTAGGAGAGGAAGGTGCTAGCTCAGGTGTCATTCTCATCATCTGACCGTGGTTCAAAATTACGAGGTTTTAGTGTTGCTTTAAAAAAGAATATTAATATAATTTAACTAAACAGAATTTAAGTAACCAGAGAAAAAGGGTGCTTGATAGGGAAATTTTATGAAACAATATTCCAAAATAAATTTTGACTGTCATTAATAAAAGTTCTTAAATTTGTACATTAATGGAAAATGTAGAATAAACATCTTTTTTCTTCTAATCATCTGGGTTCTTTTTTACAACTTTGCATTATTGTAAAAGTGTAAAATAAATTTCAAAGTTAATGGTGTTCCAACAATCTCGGAAGATCTGAACTTATCACCATTCGTGCAGTAAAATGTTGCTAACCCTATTTAAAAAAACCAATTGATATCTAATAATTTAGGAATAGTAAAAATGTCACTCGATAGAGCAACGCGTTTTCATTGTTGGACAATATTTCAAAGACAATGAAAGTCTGCAGTTACAGTTGGAAAATTTGAGAATTGCATTCCCCCTCTAGATCGTATGGTTTAACACCAATGAATTACTTTTTATGGGATTATTTGAAGTCAGAGATCAATGCCAACAAGCTCACAAATACCGCATGTATTGACGGAGGAAATTCAAAGCTACATCAACAAAATTCAGTCTCATTCATACAAAATAGTCATGGAAAATTTCAACAAAAGAGTGTATATGTGCCATCAACGCAATGGAGGCCATTTGACCTATGTATTATTTCATACTTAACACTATCCTGTGTACTTTACGATTCAATAAAAACAAAACAATTTAAAGGAAAACAGATTTGTTTTTTAATTTATTTCAAATCTTGAAATAACACTTGTTCTATAGTTAACGCTCCATTTTTGTTGGCCCTAAACTATAAGCTAATAAATGATTTTTTTAAACTGTTAGCAATGCTTTATTGTACGAATGGTGAGAAATTAATATCTTAGGTTAATTTTGGGACTCTTTCTATAAAGAGAGGTAAAGGTGAATTCTTAAAAAATGGTAATCTTGGGAATACAGGTTTGTTAAAGCTGTTTTTATTGCAAAGATTTTATAGTGAAGTGATTCGTATAAACCCCAGGTTACCAAAGTGGGCTATAACGCCCCCTTGTCGGTGTTTGAGGTTTTCAGGGAGGTGGTAAAAGACCCAGAGAAAATTAGGAGGCATTGATATGACACGGGGCGTGATAAGATTAACCAAAATAAGGACTTCGAAATTCACTGTCTTTAAATTTTAATCGAAATATTTTTTAATATAATTAAGTATGCGTTTTGATTGTTCTCTGAAACTGTCAGTTTATTTATGCAGAGAGCATAAATAGATAGTTTATTATGGACTAGTCGCCTTTGGCAACCAGCTGGTTCGCCATGGAAATGCGTTCTAAAATTTTCAATTAAATCACATATCCATTAGCCTTGAAGTAATTCCGGGCATTGATTGGCCTGAAATTAATATTTTCTTGAAGATGATGGACGGAAAGTTCTAAAAGAAGACGTTTTCTCAATAATATTCTTTAATTTTATAAATCAGTCAGTTTTAATTATCGGTTATATGCTTCCAAAATATTAAAAAAGTTTTTTTTCGGTGATGTTACCAAAGTATTAAATATTTTTTTTAAGAAAGGGGAAAAATTATTGAATTAATGACACAGATATTGCAAACGATTATAGAAATATGCCATTAAATCGGAATTGCAATGCATATCCTGTTTAAATTCAATCAAGTTTACCATAAATAAAGAAGATTTGTTGAATAAATGATTTAGATATTGCAAACGATCATAAAAACCTTTGCTTTTCATTTATGTTTGTAGAAAATATCACATTTTATATTTATTTTATTTTATCCAGTCACGTGCTAAAAGTGGCATTTCTTTACATTTGATTTGCGATGATAGTTTTTTTTATTTTTTATTTGAGCTTCCTCCATCGTTTTCTTTTATTTTATCCAGTCATGTGCTCAAAAAAACATGGTTAAAATATTTCTTTAAAAATTCGTTAAAAATAGAGGCTTAAGTTATACATTAAAACACTGATACCATTAGAAAGCTAATTTTTTAATCTTTAAATTGATGTTAAAATCATGTTTGTCCGGTAATAGTTTAGGAAGTTATAGCGGAAAAACGTCGAAATTTCGCTTAAATTTTAATTAATTCAAATTCTAATTAAAAATTCGAAAAAAGGGCTCCGAGGTGCCCATTCCGGACCTCCAAGGTATACATGTACCAAATTTGGTAGCTGTAGGTCCAACGGTCTGGCCTGTAGAGCGCCAGCACACACACAGACAAAAGCACACACACACATTGAGCTTTATTATAAGTATAGATTACTAGTGACTGTTCATTATGGTTGAGATAATTTATTATGGATTACTTCGTATCATCAAAACCCCTGCCTATCTTTATAACAGTTAAACTAGCACTTATATTCCTCTTTTTTAAATAAAGAAGAAATTCAATAGCGTTTCCATTCCAACAATATTCAATCTATTAGTAATCTTATTAATTCTTGTTTTCACCATGCATTATGTACGCTCTTATTTCTCTGGAGTGGGAGGAGGGTGGTGTTGAAGTATTCACTAGAAAAGGGGGCGCCTGTTCGAAAAAGGTTGGGAACCTATGCAGATTATCCAGTGTGTGTGTGTAACGGAAAGTGCAAGAAAGGATGCTAAATCGGGCGTCCGATCTTAGATCTGTAGATATGTTTTTGCGCACTGTTACACATCTGTGGTTATGTGACAAACCTATGGCACTACAAGTCATGAAATTTGTTACATAGGTAATTGCAATGGCGGAACCGCAGTCAGCAATTTCATTGTTGATAGTCTGGATTTTAGAATTCCATTTGAAATACTTTCTCTTATCATCTGAACACAATTCAAAATTGCCGACGTCCTAGCATAGGGATAGCCGTGATCTGGGAGTCCCGGATTCGAGTCTTAGTTCGGGCATGGTTGTTTTTCCCTTGTGCTCTATCAGTGAGATGCGTAAATGAGACCCTTGTAAAAAGGGGTTGTGCAAGCGAATGTGTATGTGTCATGACTTGAGCTAGAAGTCAGACTTCTGCCTTCAGGCCAAGAGTCTGTGGTGACATCTTAATAAGCCATTAACTACCACTAAACATTGGTGGCCATTTTTGTATAGTGGATAAGTTACTGGCTCTCAAACACGAACATCGCAGGTTCGATCCTTGGCGGAAATCAACCTACGTATTCGCACAATTCCGCCAACACGTACGCCAAATTGGTGACCCGGACGTGATGAATTTTCAACAGCTCTCTTGGCGCCATCTCTCCGTCAGCAACACAAAGTCGTCAGACTCACTTGACGCAGCAACACAAAGTCGTCAGACTCACTTGACGCAGCAACGCAAAGTCGTCAAACTCACTTGACGCAGCAACGCAAAGTCGTCAAACTCACTTGACGCAGCAACGCAAAGTCGTCAGACCTACTTGACGCAGCAACATAAAGCCGTCAGACTCACTTGACGCACCAACGCAAAGCCGTCAGATTCGCTTGACGCACCAACGCAAAGTCGTCAAACTCACTTGACGCAGCAGCAACGCTCATATACAAGCCATAACGCTTGGCGAAATAAAATCGTTCGTCTCTCAACCGAACTCACTGGTAGGGGAGTATTGTGGTGACATCTTAATAAGCCAGTAACTACCACTAAACATTGGTGGCCATTTTTGTATAGTGGATAAGTTACTGACTTTCAAACCTGAACATCGCAGGCTCGATCCTTGGCGGAATTCAACCCTCGTATTGGCACAATTCCGCCACCACGTACGCCAAAAGTCTTTACCCTCAGAAACCACCGCAACCCCCTTCCATGTTAACACGGACACAACAACAATTCAAAATTTTAAAACTATGATGAGATAATCCTAGTGTCGCCAAAAAAAATGACGTAAAATAAATCAAAATAATCCAAGTCTAATGTATATCCTCAGTTTCTATTTAATGTATTCTGAAAAATAAAAGCGAATGATAAAAACCGTAATTATGATGCTGAAGTATGAAAAATGACCGAAATAGATAAATATACTCATTCTACATTTGGCAAAAGAATGAAAGACGCATAATATAAGAGAAAAACTAGGGTGGAAATTTTCAAATTATATAAAGAACTGGACAGAGAATTTATTGCGATACAGAAGCTTAAACACCCAGGACACAAGACTGGATCATAATCTAAATGACTAAAAAGGTCTGTTGTTGTTACTTAAGACACTTTACAAGCCCGCCTACAAAGAGTTGTCAGCGATTTAAGCCTGAATTAGCGTCCCTTGTTTTTTCAGTAGGGCCAAGAGTACGACTTAGCTACTTCATGCTTCACATTCGCTTGCACAACCCCTTTTTACAGGGGTACATTCACACTACTCACAGATAGAACAAAGAATGACTACAGTGCTCGAGCCGGGACTCGAACCTAGAACATGGGGAAGAGACGCTACCCCTCTGTCAGGATGCAGGCACTAAAAAAGGTCTTGAGGCACTGACTACAGGAAAAAAAGATTTGAAGAAGAGGGGAAAAATCAATAAACGTTGAATAATTAAATAACAAATTAAGCACATACAATGCCAGTTTTAATTGGCAAAATCGATCTAACTGTTGTGGATAGAATGCATTGTCATGGCTTTTTAGCAATGAAATTATAAATTAAAATTTATAATTTCAATCTTTTTAGATTATGTAGGAATTTTCAATTCTCCATTCAATTTGCAACCAATCATTTTTTTTTCTAAATTTTTACATGAATTTTAAATTTTAAAACTTGTTAAAGACTGTATATTTTTAAAGCTGTATAATTAACACAATATTAATTTTTCTTCATATTAAAAATTGAATTATTAAAGCTTAAATTATACTTTATATATTAAGGAGACAGATTTTCCTTTTTGTGAATCGAATAAATTATGCCCTCAACTGCTCACCCGCCATTTTTTTTTTATCTATTTAAATCAGAATTTGTTTATTTTAAAATTTTATTTAAGAACTTCTTCCTACAAAAGAAATTTCTATTTGTATTTTTTTTTAATTCCAAGTAGCACCGATAATTGAACAATAAATATATATTTAAAATTATACGTATTTTAAAAAGGAAAAAAATTATTGAAAAAACATATTAAAATTTATTGAAAAAACATATTACACAACCAGGATTAAATATAAAACTAGCGAATATATATCACAATGCAAAGAAAAAAAAAAAGTTAGAAAAAATAAATCTAGATCAGGAATAAATATTGAATACAGTTATTTGAAATATTTAATTTAGCTACAAAAAAATTCAACTAAAAATATTGATCTTTTTCCGTTATAAGTTGAAATAAAACATTTATTGATTGTTTCTAATAGACAGCATTTAAAAAAGAAAATAAATAAATTTAAAAAAAAAATGCTATTTTAACCTTTCGACTAAACACGATACAGAAATCAATTCGATTTTAATCCACTAGATGGCAGGACATCTGCGATTCTACTTCACAAATAGCGTGGTAGCGAACAATTTTGAAAAGGCAACTTATTGAAAATTAACAGCACATTTTCTTTTCTTTGAAATTTATTTCAAATAATTTAAGACTACGGAACATACAAAATTATTTTTTTATTTTATTTCAATTTCTGAAATATAATTTACAGAACAGATCGCAACATATTTTTCTTACCTTTAACATATTTTTCTTCTTTTTTTCTTAAGATTTAAATTTTTATAATAATTGGAATTAATAACTTAGTCTAAGCTAGAACTTATCAATTAAAATAAACCTAATAATGGCTTTAAAATAATAAAAAAATATTTAATTAAATTCAAAGATTTAATTATGGGAGTATAAATGTGTAAAAATATGCGAAAAAAAGGGTATTTTCTAAATTTTATATACTGTATTCCTAAAGTTCTGCAATTGCATTCGAAATAACTAAAAAATGGCGAAATGTTTCAACTTCCATAATTCCTTTTGCTCCCATCCATCAAGGCTGGGAAAAGCAGGAAAAGATCCCCTCTTTTAGGGGTGGGTAACTTCCGTTCTAGTATTCCACAGACGTTTTTTCCCCTCCTAGAAAGTAAGGACCAACACCTGAGACGGAAATCTAAAATTAGGAATATACTTGTTTCTTAAAAAGGAAATAAAAGCTGCTTCTGTATAAAATAAGCCTAGTCATAACGATTTCTTCATTTTTAATAAGTTGTTACACATTAGTTTATATGTTAAAAATTGAATCAACGGTGTTGATTATAAAAAATATTTTACTTTTTTTTAAAAATTGTTTTTACAAGTTACCAGAATTTAAATATATATTTCAAACTATTTCATATAATATTATTTCATATATTCTTCAAACTATTTCATATATTTTTCAAACTATTTCATATATTTTTCAAACTATTTCATATAATATAATTTCATATATTTTTCAAACTATTTCATATGATATAATTTCATATATTTTTCACAGTATTTCATATATATTTTATCTTCGTTATGAAGATGAGTATTTTTTTTTCAATGTTTTTCCATATAATTTATTTTTTTAAAATAATCTTAATAGTATAATGAAGCAACTAAACATCAGTATATGAGTTATGCCAAAGTCATTAGCATAAAATATTAATTAGTTTCTTTTATTATTTGGGGAGAATTTCTACAAAATAAAATTATAATTTCACTCCTGAAAAGACTTCAAAAAAATCAAAATTAAAACTAAAAATGAAACTATTTATTTTTATGTTTCAAAGCAATTTAAATTTTATTTTCTTCACTGAAATTTTAAAATTATAATTGAAAACAATGATGAAAATTCTGCTTGAAAAAATTAAGAATGTAAAGATTTACGCAATAATTTAGAAATCACGAACAGCAACAAAAGTTTTATATTTTTCATCGTTCTTTTACAAATACTTTTTTTTTTATCTCTCTTTGTTGATAGAATGCTTAGAAGAAAATTACTGCCAATTCTTGTATTTAATCCTAATATCGCAAATATATTAGTTATTATTTTATGACTAAAGAATAACAAGAATTAGCATCATTCGAAGTGTTTCTGCTTTCTACTTCATAAACTTGCTCATTCTTCGAAAATTGAGGCAATTTCAACATTGCGAAAACCTAACGCAACAATTTGTGTGGCATTTCTTTTTCCTGAAAATAAACCTTTTTTTTCTGACCACCCAAGTAATATCTTTGATTTTATTAAGAACATTCCCAGGATACTTAACAACGATATTAACACTTATACGTAAGCAAATATGACGCTTCGCTATTGATTTATTTATTGCAACAATGCAGTAAAAAAAAATGACTGACAGCATTCCCAAACCATAGATTTCGATAACGACGAAATGAAGTCCACTCTGACGTCACACTCCAACAGTAGAAAAAAAGGTTTCTGACGTCACGAAGCTCAATCTGATTGATTCTCGGCCTTGTAATGGTCTATCCCGCTCTTCTATTGGCTGTAAGTTAGTCTAGGGAGGTGCTTACCATCGAGTTCAACAAGTGTCGTGCAAAATATCCGCCATTGCAACCCGCAGTTCACTAGGAAAGCACAGTCGTCCGTGTGTGCGTAGTTTTGACGAGGAATTGTTTATTTTTTTTCCTACTTTTTTCCTGGATTTCTTCCAAATTTTAACATAGTGGTGCTCAGGTGAGAAACTTTTTGATCCTCTAATAGCGCTTTGATTAACTTTTAGAATGTCTTCGTTTAGGTAAAAAAGATAGTAAATCTAGTTAACTATTCGCAATTTCTGTGCTAGTCGTCTTCGAAAGAGACCGGTTTGGCCAGTGGTCTGTCTGGTTTGATTCGGCCAAAAAATGTAGCTTCTCCAGAAAATGCTGTCAGTCCACGTTACTAAATCTCATAGCATCGCATTTCTTCTTTTCTTTGCACACAAAATTTTATGTTCATAGCTCAAAATTTTTAATTAATTAAAAAATTATTTAAATATTAATATACGATGCAGTTTATCTGTTTACATTTCCCTTAGTAATTGCTGATAGTTATTTTTTATCATTACCTTTAGGCTATCGTGACCATCAATGCACGATTTGTTCAATTTTCTTTTATTTTTTCTTTCTAAACAATGCTATTGCGATTGATTCCCATCAAATAAGAAGTTTCCTATTTGCATTATTTACTTATTAATTTAGATTAGATCAATTAGTAAACGCATTATCAATTGGGTTTTTTTTCTGATTAATCTTTTATTTAAGAATGGTCATGAATTTATTAAAAATTCTACTTAAGTGTGTTAAAAAAATTATTTGTATTTAATGTATTCATTCCTTAAGAACTTTTTTTTGTAAAACATTTTAAATTATTAGCATACATTTTTACCTTGGTGCATATATAATTGTCAAATAAGAAAACAAAAAAAATTAATGATCTTTGAAATCAAGGTTTACTTAATGCAATATATTATGATTGAAAAGAAGGCATGTTTGTGTTATCAATGAATGGTTTAGTTTTATTTGTCATATTTTGGAAGACCTCTATGTAAAAGATCCATTATGGTATCTTTATTTTGCTTGCATTCGTCATTTTCAGATAATTTTGAAAATTCATATGAAATTTCTACTCTTGGGAATGGGGAAAGAAATTTTTTTATTTATTATTTTCATTTGCAACATATACTGTATTTTATATGATTCAATTTATATTTCTATCTTATGTAGTCAGTTAAGTCTTTATGAAATACTAGATAACCAAGGCATTTATAAGCAAACTCATATAATGAAATTTTAAATGTATTCACACTATATTTTTACATTTAATTCACTCTGTTAAAATATTCAATTCATATGTTATAAGTAAGGTAATGTGAAATATATTGAAAAATTGGTGCTTACAGCTAGCTGCTTAAAATTTTTTTACTGCATTTTTTTATTTTTAGTCCTAAAGTGAAATTTTCTTATAAGAACATCTCGTACCATTAATACTCTAAATGAATATTTGAACCAACTGTACTAAGAATTGCAGGATTTGGATTTTTGTATAATTTTACACATCTTGAGGTCTAATCTTATGAGTAACAAATCAAATGTATCAAATATACTGTTTTGTGTTATCTATTATAACAAAAATGGGCATGTTTTTATAAATGATCTATATATCTTTTAATGTTATAATTCCTTTTTAATGTTGTCTTTTGATATTTTTGTGTGGAGAAGAAATCAAAAGATTTTAAGAAAATTCCAAAATATTTTTTAAAGGAATAATTGCACTTTAAAAAAAATATCTTAACTATACATACAATAATTAAGTCTTTATATAAAATAATTTATTGGGAATTGAATTTAAATATTCTTAAAATTAACTAATTTAATAAAGTATTTCACATAATTTTCAAAATTTGTTTTGACAAATCTTAGTCAATGTTCCTTATTTCACCATATAATATTGAAAGTTTATACTGCAATTTGAATTTGCAATATTAAATCTTTTATTCATCTGTGAAGTTTACTATATAATCTTATAAATGTCGAAATATAATTGACTAGTTTATTTACTGTGTTACTTTCCATTTTATCTTATTTAAATATGTTTTCATTTCGTCTTCACACAAAAGTAATGATATATCAGAATTTGTTTTTAAAAAAATACTAAGAAATGAAATTTTTATTTTCTAAGCGTTATTGAATTATTCAGAGCTTTAAACTATGATTTCCGTTAGCAAAATCGTCGTGATCTGACCTTTTGCATATGCACGTGCTAAGCTTGTGCTAGACTTTCTTTTGCCACCTGGTTGCAGTGGCATATATTAGAACAGCTGGAATAAGGCAGTTGCTTTTTAATGTAAAGAACAGTTTGGAAAGTTTTTTTTTTCTCTCTTTAAGGCTCCCGAACTATCCCCTCCCCTTTTCCAAAGGGAGTTAAAAAGAATATTTCGATATTCATCGGTAGATCCCAATAAAGATGTTTTTATATTTTTAATGGTGGTAGGGGGAAAAAAGAATGCTTTATAAAGGTTTTCGAATGGAATTTTAGAAAAAGCCTGAAACTATGGAATTTAAATTATTTTTTTTCAAATTGTTTAAATCGTTAAAACTTGTGTAAGTAAAATTCTATAAGTAGAAATAGATTTTTCCATCCTTAGAATCTTCAGCAAATTTTAACAAAATAACCCTATTGTTGCTTAAATATGGGATATAACTGAATCAAACAAGTCTGAAAGTTTAAAATAAAACAAATTCCGATTTGATGAGCTTTACAAGAGCATTTTTTTAATAATTGATTTTTTTTAAAAATATGGTGTGTATATTGAAACTGCCATTTTGATAAATTTCGTATTCAAATAATACGATTACGGAATTTAGATGTAATTTATAGACTTTTTGTCTTCACAGCTAACTTGATTCATTTCGTTCAATTTTAGACATTACATCATCAAGCGAAAGGCATCTTAAATTGCAACTCAAACTTCCTCTTAGATATGATGCACATCTGTTAACAATTGAAGTTACAGTTGCTACTTGGGAATAACTTTTAGTAAGCCACTTAAAGGAGGCAGTTCATAGTTTAATAAGTTCTCTTGACAAAAAAAGAAAAAAAAAATTATCACCTCTAAAAGCTTTTTTTTTTTTTTTTTTTTTGTCTTCCCTCTTCCGTTCGGCAGCCGTTTCCGTTGCTTGTCTCCAATTGGGTTAATATCAAACTGTAGTAGTATGGAACGACTTAAACCTATCCCATGCTTTGGCTTCATTGAAGAATTTCTCTTCATTCCGTTACTGTCATTTTATTAATGGAAATTGGCTATAAAGACTTGTTTTGTCCTTATGGGTTCTGTGAATGGTTCTTATATTGAATGCAATTTATTAACAATGATAATCTTAAGATTTTTTTATTAGTTTTATGGCATGCATTGATGCGTTAAATGACACAATGCGTCTTAGATGGATTAGTATCTGTCTTAGTACCATATTCAAATTAATTGCGCTAGTATTCTAGGCTTAAAAGTGTACTAAAATGTGAAGATCTAATCTATTATTGAAGCTTGGTCCGATCTTGAAATATTATCAGCACGATTGCCAATACCATTCCTTAAATTAAAAGAAGAAAAAAAAAAATTCTAAAGGAAATCGGGCATATTAAGTTGTTACCAAATAATTCAAATTATTTCGTACAATCTGAGCATAAAAAAATAAGACTTTTGTTTTGTATTTTCGAAATTATTTTCAGTAAATCGAAAAACGATTAAGACAAAACTTAAAACATATTGTTTCAAGAGTTGATTTTTCTGATATCAAAGTCTCAATTTATTTTAAATAATTTTACTTTTCAACCGACTAGTATGTTTTGTTTGTAGAGTTTACATTTTTCAGTTTTTAATTAAAATCTTAAATGGTTGAAAATTTAGTTTACTTGAGTTGCATATAAGGATGACAAAGTTCTGGCTGAAATCGTTTTCACGCGTCATTGATTTCAAACAAATAATGAAATTAAATTATTTTTATCGTGATTCGATTATTGAGGAGTGAATTTTTTTAACCAAACTTTTTTAATGCATAAAACTGAATAAACAAGCCATTTTATTCAAACAAATTATAATAATTGGCTTATTACTTTATTTCTTTCTCATAACATTTCTTTATTTTCAACTAAGAATTGTTCTTTTTTTTTTTTTTTTTATTGCTTATTGTGAGTTCTAGAGTAAGTCTGCTAACCCAACCTAACTTTTTTCGAATAATCTTTTTGTTGAGAGGAAACAGGTTCACTAACACCTGTTCTACAACTTCCTTTTTTTCGGATATGTAATACTTCCTTTATAATTGAATTAGCATTGACGGCGATTCCGCAATTCATCAGAAAAGCTTATTTCATCAGACGGGCGGAGAATTTGAGGCATTATGTTCCACGGGGAGATTTAGGTTACGACCTTAACGCGTGGATTTGACTCCATCACAATGACATAAGTTTGAATTAAATTTAAAATTTATTTGAATCACAAAAGAAATCTTTAGTTAGTTTTAGTTCCTCTTTTTATATAATATTGAATTATGGTTGTTTCATGTAATAACTTCTTCTTATGCAGAGGTCTTTTAAATAATAATGTATGCTGTATTTGTTTTTATTCAGGCAATCAACTTACTTGAATTAATTTGATATAATATGTAATCAGGTTAGAAAAATGAAAAATATATGCTGGGGTCGACTCGCTATAATTCCTATTTCGTTGACATGTTCGTTCATTAATCATGGCGTGGTTATGATAATTTTGTTTTTCAGGGTATCTTTTAAGTGTTAATTATAAACAAAATAGCTGAAGCAATATATTAATAAGAATGAAACGCTGCGCTATTCGTTTCCTAAGACAGTAACAACACCACCAACAACAAAAAAAACGATGAATGTAGTATGCTTCCAAAGAGCCATGCTGTCAAGTTGTCTATAGATAGTCTGATTCTGAAAATACAAATTGAAAACATTTTCATCAAAATTCTTTATACATATGCAACAGGGAAAAAAAAAAACACTTTTATTTAAGGAAAAGCAGGCGTGTAGGTTTTTCGCAATGTTTTATTTTTCACGTTACGTGAAAAATTCAATTTGTATCGATTATTCAGATTTTCATGAGAACCATTATCAGCAAATCATGCAGCCCAAAGAGGAAAGCAGAAAAAAGGGATCTTCTGGAAATATTTTGAACTGTTATAGTTCTAGAACGGAAATTTGCCTATAAAGCACTTATTATTTCAGTACGTGTTAGTCAATGTAGGAAAATATAGAGTAAGCATGTATTGGTATTTCATGCGTTAGTCTTATATATTTTAATCGATCCTTCTTGTTATATATGTTGAGTGAAAATTAGATGAAAGGGCCCGGTCAATATCTAAACGGTATTGATAGGTAGTTGCCTTAAGATAAGGCTCAAAAGGTCCTTATGTTGTAATTTCCATTTCTGTCGAAATTCGATGTGTAGAACTGGTATGTATGATGCTTCCATGCTGTTGGATAATTTGGAGTGTTTAGTGTACCATCTAAAGTGCCGTCCTCATCATTTAACCACTTTGCATACAATGATGTGTCAGACGCGCATCGAATTATTGAATTTTTTTAAATCTTTGATCTGCAATTAAGTGATAAGTATTAAATAATTTAAAATGAAAAAAAGTCACTTGAAACGTATTATTTTAAGGAATTAAAAATAGTAAATATTCCAATTAGTAAATTCGTATGTCAGATGGTTAATTTAGTTTCTAAATTGCAAGATCATTCCGAAATTATTAGGTTGGAAATAGGTTTGTAAATTTCCGAGTAATTTCTCTTGTAACTTTTATCATCCCGCCTTGAAGTGGTTTGCCTGTAATCACGTAAGCAAGATGAAAGAATTAAGTGTAAACTTATTTATCATAATGTCTTTATTTAGGTTTGCGGAGGTGAGAGGCATTTTTCCTCATTCTTTATCATCAATGCCTGCTTATCTATAAAATCATTTTAAATTATTCGATACTGAATTTACTTGTTAAGCAGGTAAAATAAAGTGATCGGAAACAGTGCGTAACAAATGTAGAAACTTCAGAAATAATTCGTTTTTAATGTGAATTAAATATTCAAATGATTTCCCATGTCCATGTTCCCCCAGACCAGAAAATCAGCATTAACTCAGACAGTCGGCTGTGTTGCTATTGCATAGATATCTATTTCTGTTTTTTTTTTTTTTTCTTTACAGCGAAATTGTGAATTTGCCGTTTTCTGAATTACACTAACTGCAAGGCAGATCTGCTATGAATTATTAATGGTGCGATGCATTGCGATCGGAGTGTGAAATCCGGAATCCAGACGGAACAATGGTTTTGGCACTTGATATAATGAGTCGATTTCAATTCATGGAATTCGAACTTCACGTGCTATTTAATTTTGGAAAAGTAACGGTTGCCGAGATGATGCGAAATAATAAGTGGCATTTTATTATCTGATTTATGGCATAGAAATGTTCTAATAGATTCTGTTTTTGTGCATGTTTTGTTCAGATGCGCTGCTGGTTCGATTTATTGCTGTTTCTGAAGTGTGATACTTTCTGGTATGTTAGTGAAACAGAAGTATTTAATTCTTTTATTTCAATATTTTGTCTGCCAGATTGCTCATCTAAATCTATGGAATAAATTATCACTATACAAAAACGTAGCAGTCTTTAAAAAAAATTTACAGTAATGATTTAATTATTAACTTCTTCAGAAATTGTAATATCCAATGAAATTTTGTTCCAATTTTTAGCTTTAATTAAATGCTGAAAGGTTGGATTCCGCCAATATAATGCTAAATTTTCTCTTAATTCTTCGATATTAATATGAGTCTTAGGAATAGATCGAATTTCGGAGCAGGTAGATCCATTCTCGAAACCAATACTTTCAAGGATCCGTCGTATATGGGGATAGTTTATAGCACCAATCTTTGGATCCACAAAATACTGAAGAAGCTTTTAGTTGCTCGAAGTACATTGATAGTTATTGAATGCTCACATTTGTTTTCTTCGAGTTTTAATTTTTCCCTAAAATGACTAAATGACTGAAATTCTCAAATTTACTTGGAATTTCTTGAAATGGGAAGTCTGCTGTGCTCAGTTGCTGTCAATATACTTCACGCTAGCTGTCACGTTTCCGACATTTTGTCATCAATGACTTCGACGCAAAACGGATATATGGGGGGGGGGGGCTTAATCCGATATTTAGGGTTAACATCTGCTCGCTGATGTGGTGCAGATATTTGGATGGATCATCTGTTTCCAAGCACAAATATCGTCATAGTTCCGAAAGAATCCTCAAAATAGAGTTTTAATATCAAACATTTTTTTAATACTCATTTTGCTAATGTTTGCCTTAAACCCATTATCCTTTTGAGATTGCCACAATAGCGAATTTTTATATTTTACGGTCTCTTTTTACTCATGATCAATTTAATTTCGCACTTCAGCAAATTTTTAGCTTGTTACTGATTTATTTCAATTTTCATTTAGTCGTATTGATTCCAGACTGCCCAGCATTCACTTTGCCACACAGTATTATTGAAACAGATATTAGGTTATATGTTTATAATCTACATATTTCTATGAGGGACCCGTGGTGCCCTGGTGGTAAGGTCTTGACTTCGAAACCGGAGAATTTCAGGTTCGGTACTTAATTCCTCCGAAGCACCGTCGTACAAACGGGTCTGGGCCAAACGTCCTTCCGCTTGTGTGGTGTAGAAGTTTGAAGAGAGGATGTCTGCTTAGATGTCCTCTTCCACTGATTGCTGTTCAAAATTACGAGATCCGTCCCGAAAATCACCCTAGTGTTGCTTTAAAACGGGACATTAACGTAACTAATCTTATTTCTACGTGAACCTAATGAAACCTAAACCTGACCAATTATACTTTTTAAAATGTTAATATCCTAATATTTTACTATACAATTTATATTTGTTAATTATTTATTCGACTGTTAAAAGTTTTAAATCAGTTCCCTGCGCCCTCTGCCCCGTCAACTTAATGGTCGTGGAGATCTGCCTGTTTGAAAACCGTCACCAGTGAAACGATATGGCAGTCTCTGCTCCCTTCTTGCAATCAAATGTAAATAAATGTAATGGGTCTGCCTGTTTGAAAACCGTCACCAGTTAGTTAATTTTGCTCCCTTCTTACAACCGAGCGTTAATGTCATGAAGATATGGTTTCTCATGTAACATTTCGAAATTCATAATTTGTGGCGCTGATGAGTTGCTATCATCTCTCTGCAGGTGTCAAACTCGAGTCTCTTGACAAGTTGCCAGTTTCCTCCACTTGCAAATGGTTGTGCGGGAAAGGAATCTTAATCGATTACTCTGTAATTGCTTTTAAGTGTTTTGTGTGGTTGTGTAGAGGTAAATAGAATTGAGAGCAAACGGAAAAGCGTTTGTGTATCAGCAGACTCGCGCTACGTGATAGCTGTAAATAATGGTTCTTTTGTGCAGACTCGGCGAACCTCTTATCGCGATATCGTTGAAAGAGTTGAGAGACCTGGTGCCGAATATCTGATCAGAATGGAGTGATTACTGATGAAAATACTGACATCTGCTATCGATTAATCGAAAAGCACTATCTGACAATGTTTTTTATACAGCTTGTACAGATTTCCATTTTGTAGCGTTTTATTTTTACGGCGGAATTAGTATGGACGTTTTTTCCCTAAGAGTTTGTAGTTTTCTTAGTTATTTTAAGATCATTTTTAATCCAGATTTGCATTTCACATATGTTAATATTGGTTTTCCTTAACGTACCAAATTAAATCGTTAAAAAACTTCTAATTGAATGAAATCTGCGCAGATGATAAACTTCAAAATGAAAATTCATCCTGGACAACTGTTCTGTAATAGATACTCTTCTTTGGACACTCATCTATTTACAGTTAAAGTTCAGAAAGGTAATTAGCAACGAAACATTCTATCATAATTTTTTGAAAATTCCAGTTTCTCAGTGTGTATTGCCAATGCGCGTAATCATGATAGGCTGAATTTGAATTTCTTCTCTACCATAAGTCCAATGCATATTTTTAGTGTATGGCATCTTTTAATGTGCAAATAATTATAATTTTAGTAGTCTTTCCTAGCCTGAAATCAGAGCGACTGAAACTTAGAATCACGTCTTGATAGTTAGTCCATTATTTCAGAGTAGAGTAAGTTATAATAGTTTTTTATAAAATACCCGAAAACTTCTTCATATAAATTGATACAAGCGTTGATACTTCGCATTTTATTATAAATGTGCACACCAATAGATTTAAACATAATGATGGCATTTTTTTAAAAAAATTCAGCTTCTTAAATGTTTTTCAAATCACTATTCTTTATCAACCGAAATAAATGTTCAGACCTCAGTTTTAGGAGGGACAAAAGCGGTGTCCTGCTCATCCCTTTTAGTAGAAATAAATTAAGCGATAGGGCTTTGCCATCCCCCCGAACTTTACTTTTAATTTTGATTTAAATAAGAGTTTGGCAAATTGAAATAGGTAAAATTTTAAAAATCTCGAGAAGAGATTTTAATTTTCAGTTAATCATGTATATGAAATGTAAAATTACAGTAAATGTAACACTAAATATTACACGGGGAAAGAGAATTGCGCAGTCTAAATATCGTTTAATATTAGGATCGACTTTCGTTAATTATAAAACAAGAACATATACGTTAAAGTAAGTAAATAAAAATGTTGTCAAAATTAATGTTTCAGAATTTCAGCAATTCTTGATATCAAGTTGAATAAGTTCGTGAGTGCGGCCTTCGTAAAATTTATTTAAAATGCTGCATTAAAATATCGCAAAAGGTTTCGAGGATTTCGGGCCTCTAGATAGTTGCCTATTTTGCCTTGTAAATTATCCGTCTTTGCTCACAAATATGCATGAGGGAGAGGGGAATTGACCTGCAAATAGAGTATTAGTTAATAAATATCACTTTTTTGCCAATGCCTGGGAAATATTTATCCAAAGATTAATATCCATATGTGTACTGTAAATTATTAGGGATTTGGTAATCCTTGGTTTAAGAAAAATATGTTGTATTATATTGGTAAATATTTATATTTTCTATGTACTTTGAGAATTCTTTTTCCCATCACCGCTTTTTACCAGAACATTCTAACATTGCTGAAATTCTTTTATGTTCGATAAAGAAACGATCTATTTGTGTGGCACGATTATTTTCATTTTTGCGGAGTCACTGAGCACACAGTGGTAAACGGTTCGATAGCGTGCCTGGAGATTGGAGGGTGATAGTCACATTAGGGTCAGAGTCTACCGGCCATCGTGTCATGGTTATCTCTGGTCCATAAACACAGCAGCAGCGCCATAAATCTCGTGAATCGGTTATCGTCGTAGACGACCCGTGTTTGTTTGGAACACTTTCCGTGGACGAGGGTGGGTCAAAGGTTAAGTTGATTCTAGAACTGAGAGTGCTCGTCTCTCAGCGTCACGTGTTTGAAAACGGGACCCGGATGCACCTTGCGTTGTTCTGTTATAATTTTAGAAAATCGTTCTGTTTCTCTTTCTAACTGTGGAGCCTCTCAGGAGTATCATTGTAGCTTCTGTTTTAACATTCTTTTGGTATTTTTTCAGTCACATGTGAAACACTTGCTATATCATACGAGGGAATAAGGTATCAATCACAGAATACATGAAATCAGTTAAAGGCCGGTTACACGACCGTAGAAGCTTCGGACGAGCCACGCGTTCCCCCTTCAGCCCTACTTGCTGTTTTCTGGGGTCCCTTGATGCCTATCGATTTTACCGACAGTTTGTCGGTATAAAGGACAGAAATCAAAGGACCCCAGAAAACAGCAAGAGGGGTCTGAAGGAGGAAACGCGTGGCTCGTCTGCCAGGTGGACGGGTCGTTGGAACTCGGCTTTATGCTGTTCTTCATGTTAATGTGCTACATGCATGATATTCGTGAAAATTGTTTCAAAACTAAGAAAAATGGTTAAGTTAGTCCCAATAGTTAATAAGGCATGTGCAATGTAACTCCATTGATTCTTCTCTTAATTAACCCCATAAATAATCTAAATATTTCAATTAATTACTTCAAAAAAATGATATTTACCAACTTTTATGGCGTTAGAGCTTTATTGCTTTCGTCTAAACTAGTTCAATTAATTTTAACTTTCCCTAAATATTATAAATTAAAGTACCTATTCCAAATTATGACGTGGAGGTGCTCGTGCCCACTTTGTCACACCTTGGAACTTCGAAACATCACGCCGTTGCCGTTCATGTTGAACTTTTCCCTTCCCTCTATCCCTTTTATTGGACTAATAGAATGAATTATATTCGACACCCTAGAGGTTTTAGACATGAGTGTCTTGAAACAGCTTAAAATAAATCTTCGAATAGAATTTAAAAAATATTATCAAAAATTGGCCTTCGAGAGATTTTCCTGAATATTTTTTTACTCTTATGGCTTTCAAGGTCCAAAAAAAAATCTGCAAATTTTCTAATTGTCTTTTGGGTGTCCGTCTGTTTGCATTAAAAAACCCAACTTGGCATACTCATTTCCTACTTCAGACTTGTGCTCAAGAAATTCATTTTGAGGAAATTTGTTTGCAATGTATTTTATATGGAATTCTCGAATATCTAAAATTCTATTGTTTCGTATTTGTTCGAAACATTCTTGCTCTAAATCTATTTAATAAGTGTCGATATTGCCTCGTTCAGGGATTGCGGAGTAGTTGATTTTACACAAGAAGTCCATTAAATAATTTTGTGTTCTGTTAAAATTGCAAATAATTCAATTTAAAATACGTTTTAAATTGCAAGTATCTTCGCATAAGTTTGCCAAAAGTTTCTTTCCAGGGAAAGATGCATCTTTTAAATTTATTTGCGTTTGCTACTATTGAAGAAGAGCTACAGTCCTGAGAAGATGATAATATTTCAAACAGTTGACAAAAACGTCCCTTTGCGAATAACAAATTCCAGGGATTTTAAATTGCTTTAGGGTTAGCAACAGCATCTGCTTTTGTGATACCTTCATTTTCTTGTTCACATTTTGTAGCTTGCTTTTTTTTTTCCTCCCTATAGTGACTTATTGAGACTAATTTCTATTTTCACTGGTGATAACAGTACGTCATTCAGGAAAAAGCCCGAAAACATAATAACTGCGGAAGATAGTTGTATGCGAAAACGAGCATAATGCAAAAGTCATTGAATCTCATCAGCTTTTTATGTATGCATTCAGCCTTGCGAATCTGTTAATAGCGGGTTTCGAAATTGACTCAGAAAAGGAAGTCGAAATAAATGTTGGGTCAAAAGATGCTTGCAATTTCCAACGGCTTTTTATCTAAATTTTGTTCTTTTTATGGGATTTGATTAAATAAGGAATTTCCGTTATTGATTTGACTTTTTAAACCTTCTACAGTGCTTGTCAGTATAAAGCCCTATTTAAAGTGTCAAACTTCGTATGTCTATTGTAAAATATTTCCGTAATGAAATTTGTTAACTCCCCTAAAAGTTTTTTTATATTGCACCACTTATATTAAAGAGATTGCAAGTGCTGCCTTTATTGATTTTTGTTTTTTACATCACACAGATAGGCCAGAATTATGAAGGCTACAGTCTTACTAGAACAATATTATTCTAGCAATCGTTGTCAAGCTAATAATGAAATTACATGATTTCGTTTCATTTATTCGAATTGTGTAAGCTAGTTTGGTGCACATTAATTCCATCGGGACCAAATGTCTACCCACCTTCTGGTGTGGAAGTTTGGAGAGGGGACTTAGCTTAGGTGTCTTCCTCTTTATCTGACTGCGGTTTATAATTACGAGAACCGTCCGAACATAGACCCAGTGTTGCTTTAAAACAAGACGTTAGTACATTTTAACTAAAATTGCATCCTTGAAGTTTTGCGGAGGCTGCAGTCTCTTAGATCTTTCAGGACAGGACGTAATTCCATTTGCATCCTGCATACAAATATGAACATTGACTTCCCCCCCCCATTTTCCTCTGGCTGATGTAGGGAGGGGATTTAGAGATCGATCCCCAGTAGTTAACACGCATTGCATCTAGCATAGGCCAGATTTTAATGTCTAGAAAATGTAATTTGGGAGGGATTTACATGTATCATATCTGTTTCTAATAAAGATTGGTATGTGTGCACATATGCTTTATATCTGACCTTTTCAACTGGTTTGGTATGGCTATTTTAAGAAAGGGCCTTGGGGCTCCGCTTTCTTCATCTGACCATGGAACAAAATTATGAGTTTCATCCTTTAAAAAAAAATCCTTACTTCTTCAAAACAGAATTTTTTGTATTGTCGACATTGTATTTCTTGCATTTAAAGGCTTAAAACATATATAATTCAATTTTTTTAAATTCAAACAATATAGACAGACCTTTACTAAGGTCAGTAATTGATTTATTTACTAATCTAAGTAATTTCATCGTGATCACATGTGAAAAAAAATGTGTTTTAAGCTTAAAGTGTGAGTGCAACCCAATGTTGCCGCGGCGGCTCCAATGAAAAATTGAGTTTTAACATGTCTTCCAAGACATTGATCTAATCTGGCGCCATAATATACAAATGTGCTTTCTTTAAAGTTTAAAAGACCTTCCCTAATTCGACGTAATAATCTTTCTATAGGAGGGAAGGAATGTTGCCATAAACGAGCTGCGGTTATTAGTCATTACTTATATGCATCTATTGTATGGTTTTACAGCGGAAATATAAGAATTCTGTTGGTGGTTTAGGCAGTTCTCAAAAATGTATTACTCACCAACTTCAAAAGGGCGAGGAGAGTATTTTAAAAAAATCATTAGCAATGCAATTATAAAATATGATGTAATGATGGTAATTCTATACCTGCGCATGCGGTCTGTGAAAGAGCACATTGCAATAAAGTTTCTGCTATGTTTGAAGATATAAAATGCTCTGGGCCATGTTCATGTCTGGGTCATGCTTGTAATTATTGTATGTAGATGAATGAACTATAAACATGAGATTGTAAATATGTAAAGAAATAATGAGGAAAAGATTAATTGTTCTGACATAGGAAAGTTGGTGGGGTTCCATCTGTTAATGAGGCAACATGGTTGGCATCGTAATTAAGTATGCTATGCAAAATTGCCTTATGGCTGTAATTATGAACTAAATAAAATTCTTTCTTAATTGAAGACATGTATAATTAGCTATATTCATCTTAATTCATTGGTTGTAGCCTCTTGACAAACACCTGTAACCTAAGTTCCCTAGTTGAATGTTAAAAATAAAGTCAAATCGTATTCAGTGTGATTGTCATCGTAGAATTTTGGGAGGTAAGCTAATTAGAATTAGTGGCATTAATTTCCCATTATAAAATCCTCTTTCAATTTTTTTATATTTAAAGTCCAACTAAATGTTTTGCTTGATTTACTAACTCATTGTATTTGTAATCACAATACGTGATAAAATATATAGTGTAGTTGTTTCTTGTACTTCTGTAGGCAATAAAAATGGATGGTAGGATATGTTACATATGGATAATCTTATGTATAATGAAGTAATTGTTAAGTTTCAATATATACATATTTCAATATCAAAGTTATTTTGTTTCTTCCATTATTCGCTTACAATTTTTAATGTCTGAAAAAATTAACTTTTGATACGGAATGGGAGGGAGGAGTCCTTTTTTGTTATGGTTGTATGCATTCATATTTATCAGGTTCTTGAGATTTTTTTATTCAATCTTCATAACTTATAGGAAAATGTTCAATATTTATCTGCAACCAAGATTTCTTTTTAAATCCATGATGGACGCAACACTGAGAAACCCAATAAAATAGCAAACGTGGGGAAGAAAAATGAGGCATTTTAAAATTACATTTTTTTGAAAATGAATTTGCTTGTTTCTATTGAAAATACCCACGCAGCGCCTAAGTTATTATTAAACCAGAATTAGAGTGGGAATTATTTTTAGAGAGTAGATTAATTGGAAATTATTATAAATGTATCTTGAGTCATCTCTATTCAAGTAATTATAGAGCAGTTGCTATTATCATTAATTAAAGCTCTCATCAAAAATTGCCTTATTTAGGGATCGCGGCTACTGTTATCTAGGCAAGATTTTTCCTTCACTAAGCGGACCCAGGATTCGACAAAACCTTTTTGTATCGTCTGAGTCTCTTAAATTGTGGTTTATTATTTTTTAAATTCTGTGAAATTCATTTTTTCAGACTTGTCGTGACCCGTGCTTGTGTCTGCCAGAGAGATCTGTTTATCCTTAACTCATAAGCGACCTTTTCTGACTTAGAAGGGGAAATGGATGGACTAAGTTTTTCGTGCTGTAGGCCTTTCAGTGTGACCTCAATTTTAACAATTAGACAAAAGAGATGGGGAATTCCTATAATCACTTAGGAAATTTCTTTCTTTTAGTTTTTGTTAGTTTTCGTGTGCTGTACGTAGAACCCAGCCTGTCTGACTCAAGTGCAATAATTAAAGAAGCGAAAGTGTGGGGTACGTGTTAAATGATTCGTTGGAACAAGAATTATCTTCTGTATAGTTAGATTTTTTTCTTTTTGTAAATAAATTTAATTGCTTTTTGAGCAGTGGCATCTCAAAGAGGATGTATAAAGGGAAGAACTATAAGCTTTAGTTAAAGACGCTATTATTTAAATGCATATGAAATTAATTGATGCATTCTAACTAGTTAAAGCATAATATATACATAACGCTATATCAAATGGATCTTTTTAATTGTAAGGTACTCTTTTTACCGTCTTAAAAATTATAAACTTAGGAATTGCTTATGCTTACTTTTGTAGACTTTAATGTGTTATCATTTTATTAATTATCGTGGTATTTATGAAATTATAAAATTTCCTATTTTTCCTTATGTATACCCCTATTCTGAAATTTATTTCAGCAGGATTTTTTATAGTAATTGTCTTGTAGAGGGTTTCTAAATTACGATATTTATATGTATAAACTTCCCAGTATTTTCTATATACATTATTTGGAAGCTTTTATTTACATGAACCTTTCATCGAACTTGCGTAGAATTTTAAATGGCTGATTTTTTAAAAATTAAATATTTAAATTATGCTCCAATTTAAATATCTATTTTGTTAAAAATTCCTTCTAAATTTCCATTTCAAGATATTTAAACTTTTTCGACAAGGGGTTTAGTAATGTATCAGAAGTTTTTACTTAAAGCTGCTTACTGAATTAAAATCAGTCAAAAATGTTTGTTGTAGGAAATTCAAGAGAAGAGTTCCTAAGGATTTCTAGATAACTGAATCCGGTTTTCTGTATATCAGATGGTGTTTATATTAGATTGGATCTTTCTTAAACTTCTCCAACTGGATAATTTTATTTTTCTTGTCTTTTATCAGTTCTCTGTCAATCACTTTAAAACAGATGCATTAAATGAAAGGAAATCTGTATAGCATTTGCTTCTTATAAGAATGGATACATAGTTGTGCTACTTTTGATGAAGTATAGAAATGTTGCAGAAGTTATTACATAAGACGCAGGCCAAACAAACATCCTATCTGTTTGACCTTGGGGCTTTGTTTTTTTGAGATGTCTTCCATCAAATGGATGTCGTAGAAAAGCAGTTCAAGGCTGCCTCAGATCGAGCTCTGATGTTATGTAGCAGCTGAATAACATGAGGCAATTTTATGGTTTATTGGTGGCAACTTTTCGTATTTAAGATCTAATGATATAAATTTGCGGAAATTGATGCCTCATCCAAATATTAATATTGTATAACGGCTCTTTATTTTTAGCAGATTATGTGTCGCAAGTGAGAAGAATAGTTTATCCATAAAAATGAAATTCGGAGCTTTTTATTTTGATCGTTTATCACTTAGTCATAATTATTTATATATATATATTTTTTTTCATGGTTGTCTGTTTGAAATGCTGTAAAAGCGTCTTTTCACAAACTGAATGAATATAATTTTGGTTTTTACTTTGAAAAAAAAAATGCGTCAGTGTAATTTTTTATTTTTTTAAAAAAAAGCTTTATAGTAATGCTCATATATATTAATGTTTAAGAAATGTAATTTCAGTCGATTCTTCCTTTAATTTTTCCCTTTTTTATTACACCATTTTAATTGCCCCTTTCTTTTTTTTTTTTTTTTTTTTTTTTTTTTTTGAAATCCACATTTTGCTGGAAGAATAGAAAGTTACATCATAACTTATAAGATATTCTCATTTATCTTCGTCAATGCACATTGATGCTTATATCTTTACAGTATTCTGTATTGGGGCCATGGCGTTTAGTGTAACATCTAGGGCATATGATTTTTTCGAACCATAATTATATTTCTATTTAAATATGGCATTAACTAATATATTTTAGCCCCATGCCGCCAGTAGGACTTTTGTTTCGGAACATTTGTAACCATATCACTACTCCATTCCTCTAAATTCAATATAAGATAATGTGCAGTTTTTTTACTTGTGACCATGTTATCACAACTATTTTAATTTTCTATCCAAGCTCTTTTACTTTTAAAGATGGTAAAAACAGGATCAACAATTGCAGATCAAAGTAAAGAAGGCAGCTTGAAAATGTTTTGTCTATATCTGGAATTGGCATGAAAACATGAATGTTTGATTACTTTTAGTGTAAGATGCAGCTTTTCCGTGGAAGGATTTATTCTAAAATTTATGTATCCAAAGTTTTAAATGTTAAGATATGATGTATTAAATTTAATTATGTAGTTTATATGCTGCGTTTTTTCTTAAAGTATGTTTACATATACACAGCAAAAAAAACATGACATAAAAAAAGAAAATTCAGTCTCAGCAAACGTGATACTTGGTCTAACGCTGTAAGCGAATTTTTTCGGCTGTCACCTCTATATATATAGCTGATAAATAATTTTCCTTTGGAAATTTTTATAACTTGACTCTATTCTTCTCAATAACAAGAAAATCTGCATGCAAATACGATTCTTGCATTGTGTTTTCAGAAACATCTGAAGTACAAAACGCTCTCTCCTATGTATGTATATGTAATAAAATTTACAGCTGATCGAGATGATATGCGAGAACGTTTTATCGTTACTCGTAAATCTTAATAGATAATCTTCAAGAACAGATGCTATAAAAAAATTTCTTTAGTAGATATCCTACATCAAGTAGGAGATATATTCAAGAAAAACTTGGGACAAAATAAGCAACTTTTATGATTATTGCAATGATGACGTTAATGATGCTAACGATTTTTAAAAAGCATTTTTAGACTTCGAGATGTGATATTTTTGTGTTTTGTTGATTTTAACTAATGGAAAAATTATTTATATGCGTAATATTCAATAAAATCTAATTAGGAACTATTTCAACCCAACTCGCATTTCCATGGATGAGAATCCAACGCCCTACCAATCGGGCAACTTCGGGCCTATCGATATATATATAACTGTGTGTGTGTGTGTGTGTGTGTGCGTGTGTGTGCGCGTGCGTGCGCGCGTGCGCGCAATTTATATTAAGAAAGAAACCATGATTCAGATGTGAATCATGTCTTAGGGGTAATATTCTCAATGTATGATAACTCCAAAGTTTGAAGGCAAAAAAAAATCTCGAATGAGGATTTAATAAGATGTACTTTTTCTGTTTCAATTTAAGCAGGTTTTTTATGGGTGATGGTATAATTTTATTGCAGTTCCACTATAGACCTGTTTTGATAGTGGAAATCAAACAAACTGGTTTTTTTTTTTCCTACGCAGTCTAATTAAAATGTTTACAACTTATTAAAAATTATTACCGTATTGTCCGGTGAATCAGCCAGTTTCATTCTTTTTCTTTCAACGCATTTAATGGCTATTTTCTTTTATAGAAATACATTTTAGGCCCGATTTCTGGGAACGAACCTATGAGTGTATAAAGGCATAGTCCGCCGTGAATTAAATCCTTATTCTTTTCACTTGGAAATTTAAAGATGTGTTCTAGTCTGTGTGCTGTCCTCCTCGTCTGACTATAATTAAAATTTTCTTGCTGGGTCTTTATTTCCTCAGAAGGGCGTGGTTGGTGTTAGCGCTGGAACTTCGTGATCTATCGTCCAACACGTCGACGTATTGTGATATCATTATCTATAATTATTATAATTTGTAAATAGCATCTGTTAACCTATTGACTAATAAAGACGATTCCAAATAAAAGAAAGTTTTAAATTATCTTAAAACATTTTTTTTTAGTTTGAATAAAAATAATTGGAAAATTTTAAAACCTTTTTAATAAAGTTTTATTGCCAAAGTAATATCTGCATGTTAGTTTTATCATACTGCGTTTAAAATAATTATTTTGGGGTATTATTATAGAAATTTTAACAAATTCTATGTGAATAACAATAAGGATGAAGATCTACAAAAATAAACACTAACAAATAACCGAAATGTAATGCGAATTGATGGTGTATATCGATTTATAGTGAACTAAGAGTCATAACCATGATATCGATTGATTGGTATTTTTCTAAACCTAGCAGCGGAAAGTAATTTTTTTTTTCATTAAATTGAAAATCGGCACAGCCCTAGTTGCTATTACTAAGCCCTGATTAGGGAGAAAACACTCAATTTCTCATTTGTCTTTGACATAAAACAGTTTTCGGAATGTCCATTTAAAATTAAGATTTATATGTCGTTTATTAATGTATTTTTTCACCTTGTGGGCTTGTTAAAATGGAAGTTAGGGTCTCGATTGATAAAATTTGGACGATGTTTCGAAACATATTCGTTCATCCTTCACAGTTAATTTGAAAACCGCTCTTGCGTTCAATAATGAAAGCTTCGTCTGCAGTTTCAGCGAGGCTGACGTTTTTCCGATGTCAAGTCGAGAGCTCTCTCTGTGCTGTGTTACATTTCTCGGAACATCGGCTGTGTTTTCTTTTTTCCGACACACTTGACCTCGATTGAATTTGTTTTTGTTTGCACGAGAGTCGGTCTGTGCGTTCTCCGTCTTTTCTCGGAATGGGGAGGGATTGCCGAATGGTTTGAATTTCAGCCACGCAGATCGGTTTCATGCGTTAAGTGGATGTAACAGGTGAACTATGAAGTAGCTGTCGTTGTTCCTAAGAGACATGTCTGGCTTCTTGGCGAATAGTTGCTGTGACTAATCTCATATACAATATGGTGCATGTACGGAAACAGGGCATATTTTTTAAAAAAAATTACCCGATAGGGTTTTAATTTATGAGGGTCGTTAAAAATATGACTTAAATTGATAAAATAGGCGTAACTAATTAAATTTCTCAACTTTGCTGGGCTTTAAAAGGAAATAGAAGAAAATGCAACTTCGTTGCTAAGTGAAAATTAAAAATAACATTCAAGAAAATTAAATTACAAAGTTATTAATATTCAATGACAGCTAGCTACCGATGCTATCAAATGATGCTAATGTTTCTTAAGAAACGCCTACATGCGCCTCAAAGTGTCGCAACAGACATACTATTAAAAAATGTGGGGACAGCTATTCGCCCCACATCGATATAATTCAATATTTTCTTCTTTTGACATTATAGTAACTTGATATTGAACTCTATGGCCCTCTATATTGCCTTACGATGTTAGTTTACCTTTTATATTAATCATGTTTTTTTTAGTATACTTGGATATTTATCGTAAGGGCTATTTAAAGCCGACTGATTTTAATAAGTTCAAATAAAGCATTTGTTATTATATTGTGCAAAAATGCGAATGAAGCTTTTCTTTCTGAAGGAATCGGCTCACAATGATTTATTTGGTTGGTGAATGGTTCATAAGGATTGTCTATCGTCCTTTGTTTAAGAGATCATAGTCAGTTTTACTTTTTTACCTATGTTCCACTATATCCAAGGACTCATTGAATATTTGCATCTAGTTCGTAGCGTACCGAGGGTATTTACTCCCTGGAGTGTAAATGTTAATTTTTCTTTCCTCAAACTTGATCTTATTCATATTTAAAGAGCCGCAGTGGGCTGGTGATAAGGTCTTAGATTTAGAACCTGAGGGTTTCAGGTTCGAGATCCTATTCCACCGAAGAACTGTTGCTCTGGGGAGTCTAGTGTAAGTTTAGATGGGTTCACACGAGGCTTATTATATTTCCGAAATCGTTGCCTCTCTGTTGTTGTCCCGACATTGTCCCCGTGTGAACAGTTGAGACAACGGTTTGTCCCCACGGGACGATTATTTCCCATTGCTCCGTTGTGATCAAGTGCTTTTGCGGAAGTAGACGTGATGTTCTATTGTGCGCAATAGTCTCGTGTGAACCCAACTTTAAATCCGTCGAGGCTAAACGTCTTCCCGCTGGTGTGGTGTAGAAGTTGGAAGAGGGTGTTGCCAGCTCAGGTGACGCCCTGGTTATACGACCGAGGTTTAGAATACGTCCGCATCAAAATAGTCCTAGTGTTCCCTTAAAGCGGAACGTTAATATAAATAAACTAAACGCTTCTGCGTTTCTCACATTATTCAATTCTGACATTAATAAGCAAGCTTATTAGTTGCTGCTATGCCTCGTTTGCATTTCCTTATTGACTATAAAGTGGCTTAGCGACGGCATGAGACAGAATTTGGAAAGTGCGGTGCAAGCATTAGTTTGGAGCGCTGTGAAGGCTGAATACTTCTTTTATTTCACTTTATAAGTCATAACGCGGGGAGAGGCAAGAAATAATGCAGTCCAGATGCCTCTTATCTTTCTCTACTGTTAAACATATGAAGTTGAAGTGGCTAATAAAAAATATATATTAAAGTGAAGTGGTAAGGAGAGCAATTTTTCCTTTTTTAAATTTGTTCCATTCATTTGTTGCGACGTTGTAAATCGATCTAGAATTAATAACCCACAAAAGGTGTTTTTTGAAATCGCAGAATTCCTTTATCGATATTTATAAGAGTAGATTTCTTCAAACTTATCATAATTATTTGCGTTAGGTAATGGCTTCAAAGAGTTGCTCATTGTATCAGAAAACGAACTTGTAGAACGGCCACGCCTTACGTGCAACGCGGGTGCCCCTAATTACCGTGCAGTGAAGAAGAAACCCGCAGAATTCGAAAAGGAAAAGAAGATGGAGGCAGACCTTTAATTTAATGCATAATAGTCGTTTTGTCAGCCTTGAACGTGAAATACACGTTCAGCTTTATCGTTTGGCCTTTTCCCATTCAGAGTGTTACATTCAAACGATCTTGTCTTTGAATCTGTCAAGATTTCAATTTTTTTGTTGGGATTCCTGATTTGGTTGCTAAATTACTGTTATGAAATTTTTTCTGCTTAGTGGCAAGACTAATGCGCATAACACTTGCGCATTGTCTATAGCGTGAAGTAGAGAGGGAAGATGCTCCACCCTCTTGTGATATTTGCTTTCAATTTTTTTTTTTTTTCTCCCTTGTTTTGATGAGATGAGGAAATGTTTATGCGTGAAATGGCCTTTATTGGGTTTCATTAGTAACACTATACTAATCTTTGTAGATGTACATAATGTTGTCAAAAATATTATTCTCGTGAATGTTTACTGTTGAGGTGTTGAAGTAATATTTTTTGTGGCACGTGGTAGGTTTTTTAAGGTAGGCGCTTTTTTTTTTTCTTTCCGCACATGGTAGGCACGATTTTTTTCAGGTAGTTTTTTTGTGGCACACCGCACATCTACAAAATCAAGATATATGCTACTTAATTTTGCAGATGTGAGGCAAAAAAGAAAATTTTGAAAAGAACTACTTCAATTCATATTTGCATGGGATGTATGATTTGTATTTTGGGATTGAAGGGATGTCATGTCGTTTCGAGCCATGAGTAGAGTACCATAAATGCACCCCTTCGTACTTCGGCTAAGATTTATTTAAGGATTTTTTTTGGCACGTATCAATTTAAGAGATGTAATCTTTGGTGTCTGGAATTATTCTATATGCGTTAAGGGATTTTTTGAATTATAACTTAGTGTCGGCAATTTCCTTTTAGAGCACGTTTTATAAATAGTTAAATAAGGTGGTATTTGAGTTGAGAAATAAGTAATATGGGTCAAAAATAATCATACAAAATTTAAATTAGAATAAAAGATATATCATATGTAGTATAAAGTAATCAAAAAGGCCAATTTGAAACCGTTATCTGATGATCTTACGAATTTGGTAACATATCTGCCAATTGACCCAATGTATGACCATTTTACCTGTGGTCGTCAGTTTGGAGCTTCCTTCAAATTGTTGATTAATTAAACATACATTAAAGACCCCCCTTCCCCCCAAAAAAAACCATAAGAGAAAGGGAAAAACGCAAAATATGCCAAACTCAAAACGGGCTCAGGTCATCGGAACGAGGCTTAAGACTGACTTATACATTGAAAATTCGACTGTATATTTTGCAAAGTAGGGTACAAAAACGAAATCTTCCCTTCATTGGTGATATTGTCTTTATTAGACCATAGGAATTAGAAAAGTGAATTATTCTTAACACTTTAATATTCGATAAACGAATGTTAATTTTTTTGACTTACTACGTTATTTATATTAGCTGCCGATGACCTATTTTACTGTTTCAATTAAACATAGCATTCCATTTTATTCTTTAAAAAAAATCCCGTGGTATTTTTTTTTTCCAAGGATATATCTTCAATTCACCAAATTCCATTTTTTTATCAGAAAAATATTTTTTTCCGCCAATAGCAGACCTACTTACCGAATTGGCTAAATGGGAATTTGAATGATAAAATGAAATCTTTTTGCAAAAAGTTAGAATGCGAACGCAACCTGTGCCCTTCAAAGTCGGCGACCAAACAATGAACTGTTGAGTCCATGCGTGACGACGGAATAATGTATTTAGTGTTTTGCGAGCATTTTTTAGATCGAACCGTGTTGCTGCATTCGTTTTGAGAAGTTCCCCTCACGCAGAGGCACTGAATTAGAACTACGATTTTGAGCATTCATCCGGAAAGATCCTACGGATATTAAAAAAGCCTGCCATGAAAGAAAGTTTACTCTGTTTTTCACATTTTGATTCTGAAATAGATATCTTGCTTAACGAGACGTTGCCTACGCGTTCTCATTAAGTTGAAAAGAAAAAGGCCTTAATGTCCGTGCGGTTGCTAAAGCTAGCCTTAATAGTTTTATCTCTGTCTGTTCAAAGTAGGTGATTTGGATTTCAGTGTATCTTTTTAAATGGTTTGAAAGAAATTTTTTTCGGACTTCTAATTATCTAATATGCCTCTTTTCTTACTTTCAAATTAAAATAAGGAGAGATATAAAATTTCGAAACTCCTGGTTTGAATTTATAATCCTGCTTCTTTTAACGTTTGTATTTGCAATTTTTGCATGTCGTAATTCAGGATGAAGAATGGATTGCCATTTATTTAATTTTATTTTTATCTGCCCCCGAATAACTTTATTATTATTATTGAAACGAAATTCTTGTAAACGATTAAGAGTATATAAAAGATTGGAAGCGGATGACAACAATATACTCCTTGTATACAGCCGACCACTCCGCCACCACTGAACATAGCAGTACCGACAACATTTGCCGTGGTCGACTGCTGAATAACATACTGTGCGATACCCCGACCTAGGCAGCTGTCATGCGAGAAACTTGACGGGGCCACCGAAGTGCAACCCCACCCAGCACAAAGGAACAAACTACATTTGATGACATTGAACCCTTGCAAACAAATAAGAATCCTCTACAGAAAACAATTGGTACAGAACTAGTACGGAGAGATTACATTTTACATTACAAATTAAGTTTTAAAACAATAATAATGCGTAAAATAAATTAAATGAGCTTTAACTTTTTACAAAATCTTAGACAAAATGTTCCTAATAGATTTTAATGACTGGAATTTTTATCAATACTTTTAACATTTTATGATAAAAAATTATTCGAAAAGAAAAAGTGAACTTTTCATATGACAATATTATATATATATATAACACACTTCTGAAATTTCACCGCATAAAACAAATTGCAAACCAGAGAATTAAGCTGGATGAAACTTTTATACACAATTCATTTTGTACTTTGCTTTTTTGATTAAATAGCTGTTTAAGATGCCTTACTAATTTGTTTATTTCTATTACAGATAGATAAATCATGGATTTGTTCGCTGGCTTGAAGAGTTTCTTCAGAACTGATACGACAGCCATTGACAACAATGTCTTCAGACTTCACTACAAGGTAACTGCTGTGATTCTCATCGCCTTCAGTATTCTTGTGACGGGAAGGCAGTACATCGGAGATCCCATTGATTGCATATCAAAAGATGATATTCCTACGAACTTACTGGACACGTTTTGTTGGATACATACAACTTTCAGTTTACCGGATGCGTGGTACAAAAAGGTGGGCGAAGAGGTTCCATACCCTGGAGTAGATAAGTATACACCTGGTGAGAAACGAGTGTACCATGCCTACTATCAGTGGGTGTGCTTTGTTTTGTTCCTACAAGCCATCTTGTTCTACGTCCCAAGATATTTCTGGAAGGCAATGGAAGGAGGTCGAATCAAAAATCTGATCCTGGGGCTCAATTCTCCTATCTTGCCAGAAGAAACCAAGACCTCCAATCGTAAGCTGCTCGTCGAATATATGACATCGAATATGAACAACCACAGCATGTACTTCGTCTGGTTTGTAATGGCCGAAATCATGAATTTCATCAACGTCGTTGGTCAGATTTTCCTTATGGATGCCTTCCTTGGAGGAGAGTTCTCCACTTATGGTTCCAAAGTGCTGCAGTTCACCAATTGGGATTGGTCAGTTCGATACGATCCTATGATTAAAGTCTTCCCTCGATTGACCAAGTGTACCTTCCACAGATATGGTTCCTCCGGCGATGTGCAGCGACACGATGCCATGTGTATCCTGCCCATCAACATCATCAACGAAAAAATCTACGTCTTCCTCTGGTTCTGGTTTATCATCCTTGCCATTCTCTCTGGATTGGCCCTTATCTACAGGGGTTTCATCATCTTCTTCCCCAAGTCCAGGTTCATGGTCACCCGATCCCGAGCTCGTCTGTCCAATCAGGATTACCTGGAGTCCATCATCAACAAGTGCAAACTCGGCGACTGGCTGTTGCTGGATCTGCTGTCCAAGAATCTTGATCCCCTGAATTTCAGAGATGTTGTCAATGACTTTGCAAGAAAACTTGACGGGAAGAGTTTGGATAACATATAAATGTATTGTAACCAGCTATTTTTTTTTTAATGTCGAAGCGTTTCAGTAAATTAAATATCTGGCCATCCCTAAATGGAAGAGTCCATAGTTGCCCTAGTTCTGTGGGCCATTCTCACAGTATCATTCATCAATCAATGCTGCCACAATCATTTTGTGCCTTTGTTGACGAACTAATACTTTATATTAAGAAAGCATCTGAAGCTCAAATTATTTTTTATATTTGACCTATACAATGACTTTAATAATAATTCATTCCATTTTTTTAATGATTCATAAAATCTGTTGATCCCATTTTAAAATAAAAAGATATTTGAAGCAATTACCGTGCAATATTACGAGTGCCCTGTTTTCTGAGGGAGTGATATTAATTTATTTTGAATCGTTTTTATGGTAAAATTAAATGAACTTAAAATTTTTAATTAAAATTTTGGTATGGTAAAAATATTGTTTAATTTAATAGTGTATGTCTGCGTGTTTTCTTGTGCTATTATTTTTCTTAATTCAAAGTTCATTTGTGTGTTTATGTATTTAAATTCTTAATAAATTATCAGATATTTTTTAATCTTTAAATGAGTTTTTTAAGAAATATTGACAATCGTAGGTCATATAAGGTAAATCAAATTCCCCAGTGTTGATACATGGGCAATTTCTCAACCATCGCTTCGTGTATCGTTCCTATACTTGTATTTTAAGATGAGTCCTTTGTGATTTTTAGATGTTTGAATATTTTACTGCCATGTGTGCTTCATTCAAGTGCCTTTTGAATTTCATAATGTAATTTACATAAGTCATCTTATATGCTATTCTGCATTTATTCATTCATTTGTACTACTAAGATATATCTCATATCCATGTGTTATTTGTATTAAGTATTTACAACGAAAACAGCTGGTTATAATGAAGTGGGTCCAATATTTAATTCTTTGAATTCCTTATTGTTTTTAGGGTTCCATTTTCTTTTTTAGCGTGTTATGTAATTGTTCTGATTGTTGTAAATATCCAATCGAGCAGCAATAAAAGAGAAATCACTTTGACAATGTGATAATGTAAAGTGATGTGTGTCTGTGTGCTACAGATATGAAGCGTGCCTTCTTTCTCTACCATTATTTTTAACTACATTGCATGTAGACAGGATATCTTTCTCTGTTTTATATTTATCTATTTTGAGTGCCACAGTGACAGCAGGCTCGATAAAGCTTGCTTTTTGGAATATCAGTGCTGTTTGGAAAAATAAAGTCTGATAATTTTTTGATATTTGAATCTCGTTTGATTTTTTTTTCCCAGTGTCTTTATTTTGTTGCTTCATATTCACATTAATTTAATCAAACAGTGAACTATTTTACATTTTTACAAATTGGCTTAACAAATAATAAAGTTTATATATGTATAGAATATAATTAATATAAATACATCAAATATCATTGAAATTTTTAATATATTCAATCCTACAAAGTATATTTTCGAACAAAATTAATAATTTTTTTAATTCCATTTTTTGGAAAAAATTAAATAGTTTTATGCACACCATACTGAATTTTCTTGGTTAAAATTGACATTTTAATTGTTGAAAAGAAAACATAAAATGCACATATTAACGTTTGCATAAAATTTGTAATAAAGATTATTTATTTTTTGGGGGGGAAAAGTTCACTAATATTCAAATCTGAAAACAGCATCCTTTTAAGAAGTCTTTGAAAGAAGCTGCTTTAAATACCGTAAATTAGCCCTTCTGCAATTTAATGGGTCGGAAACCAATCTCTTCTGTTGCATACATCAAATTACGTGGTCTTATGTGTGTGCTCGTACAGTATCGCACACATAATAGCTTTAAAAAAATCCTATAATTTATTTTGTGTTTTGATTTGCGAATATTTAATGACTAATAATTTCTACATACTAGATAATTTGATGCTGGAAACCTTGCTTGAATTTCAAATATGGTAAATTTTCTTTAAAATGAAAAAGGAAAATTTTGATCCATTCTTATAAAAGGGGCAATCTGAATCACTATAATATTGAATTTCTACATGTAATATAAAAAAAAATTGTTCCGACTATAGAAAATTCAGATTGCTATCGATAAATGCCAAGCAACCCTGTTTTCTTTGGAAAGGAAATCTTCTACAGATTATATATTCTTTGGAGCAATAAAATCATTTACCTTAAACTAACTCAATACAGTTCTTTAGTTAAAAAAAAAAAAAAAAAAAAAAAAAACACAATTTGAAAGTCGAAAATTCTATATTACTAAATCGGGATCAAACTAATTAGGAAAAACAGCTTGTCTATGAAATATAAGATTTTAAAATTATGACAAGGCCATACTTATCTTGTTCTTTTTGCATATGTGTTTTTATGAAAGAACGTGAAACAAAGAAGGAATAAAACTACGCATGTAATATGCCGGGGTTTGTTGGCAAGATTGATATTCAAAATAATTTTTTAAAAATAGTTATTAGTGGGACTAATACTAATAACTATCAGAAAAAGAAAAAATACTTTTTCAAGGATTCTTTTTAAAAAATTGGACAGTGCGAAATTGTTGACTAAGTCGGGTTTTTTCCAACTGGACCCAGATTGGAATGAAGTCTTTGTTCGATGGAATCACTTTCTAGGGTATAAAAAGTAGGTCTTGGTACCATTACAGTACGTTCGAGTTTGTTAAAAACACTTTAAAAAAAAACGGAACTTGAGAGAAATTAATACTTTTCTTTTTCCAAATCCGATTCTGGAATCACTAGTTAGGTTAGCCTTTTGATTCACTTTTTACTCGCTATTTTTGAAAAGAAATGCTTAAATTCCTTAAACATTTACTGTATAAATAATTTAGAATGATATTTTGCAAAAGACTGGGATACTATTAAACGGGAGATCGAATGTACTCTCAAAGTTTCGACTGCCTACTGTTTCTTTTGCAGAAAACAGAAATATATTGTTTAATCCTTTGATGTTTGCAAATTTAAATTTTCTGAATTTTTAAAAAGGATGCAATAATTGTAATTAATTTGCATCATAGGGTCTAAGAAGAATAAAAGCAACTTACAAATTTTTTTAATGAATTGCATCCCGACTGTGGATGGTGGTTTCGCAGTGATATCATCGCTTACGACATTATATTTTGACAATTAATGGAACTTTTGAACTTACTTTGAAATGCAATTATTCATTATGGAAATGCAAAACCATACAATATTATCAATGAAAATTATGTACACAACCTTACAACATGAAATATATATATATAAGATTCAATAACCAAGGAAACGATGCAAAAACAATTTCCTGGTTGATTTGATTTCCTAATTGACTGATTGTCCATGTTTAAAATTTCTGCTGATGGTCCAGTTCCTGAATCAAAATCGAGGAAGGTTTTGCGCATTATTCCCTTTTTTCTACGGCGAATTGGAATCGGATGCGAAGAATTTGTTAAATTTGTATCCTCAGGTTCATCAACATTTGCATCTTCCTCGTCATTGTCACTTGCAATTATTTCGGAATATGAATATTCTTTGGTAGCACTACTGTCACTTAACCCTACAGAATCTGTATGAAGTTCTTGAAACCAGGTTAGCGCCTGATCAAATCCTCTACGAGGCATTTAGACTTAACCAGCGGGTGACCGAGCACCGCTCGGAGAAAACAGGTATCGAAGCTAACTCGAAGATTTAAATTTTCAATTGTGATTTATACATGCCATAAGAAAATTTGTGAAACCATTGGTGAAAAGATAACCGGTTAAAGTGCACCATTGTAAACTATTCTAAACAAAGTTAGAGTTTGGAAAGGGAACTATTCTATACAAAGGTAAAGATTGAAGTGTGTTGAAGTTCAATAATTTTGACAAATTTATTTAGAAAAACCAAACATATATACATACATAAGAAACATATTATAAACCTATAACAGCATAAACAAAAAACTTTATTAGTCGCCATATTGGCTATAGATGGCAGCCCGTTACCGCTTGAAAATTTAAGTAGCCATTATGGCGAACTAATAAAGTTTGAAAATATCCTATCTGTAACTCCGAACTGCTCGACCGTAGCGCTTCAAAACCGGCGCCAATCGATTCCTCGTGGCCAAAAACCCCAGACCCCCAAGTTTACCGGAGTTATTAATTCTGGGGCGATTTTCGACTTGACAACCATTCCTCGTATTATAGTATTAGATATAATATCAATACTTGAAGCTATGTTAATGCCTTTATAATTATGGAGACTGCAAATAGCATTCGCTAGTTTTAAAGCAAAATATGATAGGAATGTGAATAATAAAGAAAAGTAAGTCACCTTTGCGAACATCGGAGTCTAGATAAGACGTGTTATTCAACCACTCCGTCGTCAAGAATGCGTGATGAATAAACGAACTGTAAAACTAAAACAAAGGCTTCTATTTCATGCCAACCTGAACTGAAGGTCGTTGCCAGTAATGTTTTTTTGCAGATACAAATTATGATTGCAACTAATATATGGGTATAAAAAAAAGTTAGTAGGAATACTGATGGATAATTATTGAAATTTGAATCCGTAGATTCCCACAATGTTTTAACATCTGTAAAATTCCCTGGGGAGTAAGGTTGAGACTTTTTTTTTTCTTGCCCTGCCGCCATTATGGTTTGGTTTTTATAAATGGTGCAGATGCACCAACGTTCTTCTAGCAGCCAGGATCCATATTTCTTTTTACCATCTATCGTGATGTCACAAAATTTAGAAAAAAAAAATGATTGGTTGCAAATTGAATGGAGAATCGAAAATTCCTACATAATCTGAGAAGATTAAAATTACAAATTTTTATTTATAATTTCATTTCTAAAAAGCCAGGTCAATGCATTCTATCCACAACAGTTAGACCGATTTCGTCCATCCACACTGGCATTGTATGGGCTTAATTTGATATTTTGTTATTCAACGTATATTGTTTTTTCCTTCTTCAAATCTTTTTTTCAGACAGGCAGTGCCCTAAGACCTTTTTAGTGTCTACGCCCTGGCAAAGGGGTAGTGTGTCTTCCCGGGTTCGAGCATGGTTGTTCTATCTGTGAATTGTGTGAAAATGTCCCTCTGTAAAAAGGTGTGCAAGCGAATGTGAAGCAAGAAGTTTCTAAGTCGTAATCTTGGCCCTAGTTAGAGCTACTGAAAAAACAAGGGACGCTCATTTCGGTTTAAATTGCTGACCGTATCTGTCAGCTGACTTGTAAAATGCCATAAGTAACAACAGTCGCTACTCCAGTGGTTAGAGAGATGAAGCTCTGCTCCAAAAGCAATAGATTTATGTGAAAAATAGAAAATATTTATGGATGTCAGAAAGTATTCTTCTTCTTAATGAAATAGTGTGCGATACAATGGCACATAATTCGATGATTATAAATAAAAATTCTTGATTTTAATTAAAAGTATTTTCTTTGAGTTTAGTTATATTAACGTCCCGTTTAAAGCAACACGAGGGCTATTTTGGGACGGACCTCGTCATTTTGAACCACAGTCAGATGACGAGGACGACGCCTGAAGTGGCACCCCCCTCTCCACACCACGCCACACATGCGGGAGGACTTTGGCCTGACAGATTTAACGTGCAAGAGACCTCCTCACACGACGGATCTTCGGTGGAATCGAGTCTCGAACCTGAAACCCTCCAGTTCCGAAGCCGAGACCTTACCACCAGGCCACCGCGGGCCTTTTTCTTTGAGGGAAGCAACTTTTTATTATATGTATTCACGTTTATTTTGTCACTAATTTCACATGTATTTCGATTATAATATATGATTTCAAAACAATGAAAACTGCAGATTGTAAAATATGAATATATTATGTTATGTGAATACAGATTGTACGTAGTTTTCTTGTACTCTTATAAAGGTTGGATTTTCATCTTAGGTCAGTTTCTTTGACGAAGTTCTACCTTCTTTTGCAAAATGGATGTAATAGCAAGATTTTTGTGTCATACTATTTTTAGGTCAATCTTTCTGTTTATTTCAGCTAACGCTTCATGCCACTGTTACGAAAAAATAAAATTAAAAAAAAATCTCGATAAAACTTTCTTACTCAGATATTGATTTATGAAAGAATAGTAAGCAAACACATTTGAACATTTCAAGTTGAGGACCTGATTATATCCTCTATGAGTTTCACCTTTTAAATTGCGAAGCAGTGATTTTCAATAACTAAGTACTCAACATAATTATCTTTCAAAACATAAAGCCAAACTTCCATCATTGTCTCTGAATGTATTATTTAAATTTTCTTATCATTGTTATTATATCTTTTGTCGGGGAAAAAAATCTGCTTCCTATATATAGCCTCCTTTTTTATTTAAATACTAGCCGCCATTGGCGACCAGCTGGTTCGCCATGAGTAATGGGTTCTAAAATTTTCAATTAAATCACATATTCATCATTAGCCTTGAAGTAACTCCGGGCATCGATTGGCCTGAAATTAATATTTTCTTTAAGATGATGGATTGAAAGTTCTAAAAGAACACGTTTTCCTAATAATATTCTTTAATTTTATAAATCAGTCAGTTTTAATGATTGATTTAGAAGACTGACTGATGTAGCAACTTTTATTTAAAATATTAATAAAAATATTTTGTAAAATATGGCTCACAGAGCAAAGTATGAAGAAATTTCAAACTCATTATTCATAAATGCATTGTTTGACTCAAACTACATAAAATGTGATAATTATTTACTTCATTTAGATCAAATTAATAGTATTAAACAATATATATGCCTATTAATAATATTTTACAAATTGGCCATTGGAAAGGAATTTGAATGCATATCCTGTATAAATAAAGATAATTTATTGAATTAATCATTTAAATATTGCAAAAGATCATAGAATCCTTTGCCTTGCATTTTTTAAAGAAAATATCACATTTTATATTTATTTTATTTTATCCAGTCACGTGCTAAAAGTTGCATTTCTTCAGATTTAATTTGTAATGATAGTTTATATATTTTTTTATTTTTTTTTAATTTGAACTTCCTTCAAAATGATGGCAACACGGGGATAAAACATCATTTTTTCCCTTTGACGTGCTCTTGCAGATTTTATAGAAACCTTAGCTTTGCATCTATTTTTTTAGAAACTATCAAATTTTATAATGAAAAAAAATATTGAATTAATGATACAGATATTGCAAACGATTATAGAAATATGCCATTAAATCGGGATTCCAATGCCCATCCTGTCTAAATTCGATCAGGTTTACCGTAAAGAAGATTTATTGAATTAATTATTTACCTTCATAGAGTCCTTTGCTTTGCATTTATTTTTTTAGAAAATATCACATTTTATATTTATTTTATTTTATCCACGTGTCACGTGTTAAAAGTTGCATTTCTTTAGATTTATTTTGCGATGATAGTTTTTTTTATTCGCACTTCCGGCATTCTTTTATTTTATGCCGTCACGTGATAAAAACATGGTTAAAATATTTCTTTAAAAATTCGTTAAAAATAGACGCTTACGTTATAAATGAAAAAAAACTGATACCGTGACGAAGCTAATTTTTTAATCTTTAAATTGATATAAAAATCATGTTTGTGTAATAATATTTTCGGAAGTGATAGCGGAAAAACTTCGAAATTTCGCTTAAATTTTAATTAATTCAAATTCTAACTAAAAATTCTAAAAAAGGGCTCCGAGGTGCACATTCCCGACCTCCAAGGTATACATGTACCAAATTTGGTAGCTGTAGGTCCAACGATCTGGCCTGTAGAACTCCAACACACATACACACACACATTGAGCTTTATTATAAGTATAGATATAGATTATTCCCACCGAAGGGCACTTCAGTCATATTGATAAGAAGTTTCCAGTATGGTGATTGGTTCTAGCAGCTAGATGAGGGGTCAGTTACCTTATACCCAGATAGGACGTGTCTCCTACGAGAGAGGTAGTCGGTGATGGCCTTTGGGACTCAATTTTAGTTCCTACTTGGGCTGTAGCGGCTTCCAGTCATTCTGATTTATCTGTTTGCTCCAGAGAGGGGCTTAAGGTATCTGACTACGTTCAAAGGAAATTTTTTTTAATTAGATTGTTTAAAACCTAATTATATTTATGGTTTTTAGACATATTGTCAATTATGACACAAAATAATATAAATACTATGAAATTATTTGAAAATATCAGATATTTTCAGAAATAAGAAAATTTGTAACAAATTTTAATGAAATTGAACCAAAACGGTTAACTCTCTACACAAAATGGTAATGCAGCAATCCTATTTTTCTTTGTACACGAGTTATAGAATATAATAATGAATGAAATGAACAAAAATTTAATAAGAAATTTCAAATAATGCAAAGAAGTTAAGGGTAAAAATAAGTGTATGTATGTATGTATTTTTTCCATAAAGTCACACTTTAATTTTTCTTAAAACGCCTATAAAGGAAAAGGTTTTTTATCAATAATAAAACTTTTGGTTCATTTCGCTGCCCATATCATTAAAAACCCACGCTGACATTTTTACGTGAATATCTCTATAAGACTTTGAGGTATTATGTTAACGGTGCAGTATTTTTATGAATATTAAAATTTTGAGAGCGTTGAAGTTAAACACAAATGTTAGCTGAAAAATGTGAACCTGGATGATAAGTCAGGTCTTCCTTTTCCTAGATAAGATAAACTGTTTTGGAAAGAGGAAAGTCTGAACTACAAGAAATAACAATATTTAAAAAAAATTGTCAATGTGGTCGATAACCAGCGTTTTTAACGTAGTCGGATACCTTAATAGCCATCTGTAGTGGTATCTTCGTGGTGATTGCTTTTACAAAATGGTTATGTTAAGGCCTTATCACACGACAAAATATCTTCGGCACTTTCCGTCAGCCAACGACAAAGAAAGTGACGTCACTTCAAAGTTTCACACGATTGGTTGAATTTCGTTTCCGGACAATATTTCCGACTGCATTTTCTAGCTAGTTAGAAAAATCAGTCGATTATGAAACTTGCTTGACCGGTTTTTGAGGATAGAAACGGAAAAGTGCTGACGAAATTTCACCGTGTGATAAGGCCTTTAAGCGGCTGCGAGCCAAAAGATCGCAGGTTCGATTCCAACTTAATCCAACCCACTACACATCTATGGGGAAAAAATATTTCGCTATTGCTACTCTAGTGGCAACGCATCCTCTCAAACTCAATATGTAACTTAGTGTTCATACTGAACAAAAGTTTTCAGTTTGTGCTGTTGTTTTGCGACATTATGGTTTTACCAACACACACTTCTCATTATGGGTTACGCCACATACTACCACGAAGGCTTCACATACCTTTCCCATCACATAAGGACCGATGGGTATAAAGGTACAGTCATGATTTCCATTTTGTATTCTAGATTATATTCGGTGAAAGGATGACCTGAAAGGGAGATTGCGGTTAAATATTTATAGAATATAAAAAGGTGCTAGTATGAGTAAACATGAAAAAGAGATTAGTTTAGTTTAGTTATATTAACGTGCCGTTTCAAAGCAACACGAGGGCTATTTTGGGACGGACCTCGTCATTTTGAACCACGGTCAGATGACGAGGACGACACCTGAACTGGCACCCCCCTCTCCACACCACGCCACACCGGCAGGAGGACGTTTGACCTGACAGATTTAACGTGCAAGAGACCCCCTCACACGACGGATCTTCGGTGGAATCGAGTCTCGAACCTGAAACCCTTCGGTTCCGAAGCCGAGACTTTACCACCAGGCCACCGCGGCCCTGAAAAAAGAGATAAATAGTTGTCTCAGACAAGTTAACAGAGTCGTACTGAAGATGTTATCAAAGAATAAAAATTAATATTTCTAATAAGAATGCTATAACATCAAAATAATTGATAACTCGGAGGGCTCAAATTCATTCATTTTTGCTGAAACATTTTTTCTTTAATAAATTCACATATACACGAATATGCCGAGCGACCTTCCAATCGTCAATAGAATTAAAGCAAAATTAAATACGGTTTTATAATTTTGTATTACATTTCATGTCTAATTCTTTCTGTTTTATTTTATTTTTTTCACAGATACGTCAAAAAAATAAATTTTTTTTTCGGATCACAGGTGTGTGTGGCTCTAGCAAGGTGTTATCGAAGGTGTCTTGTGCCCTAGACAACTATCTGTTGTTGTTTCTTATGCCACTTGCTGTGGACAAGCCCACTGTTACGAAGAAAAAAAAAGAATTACGAAGAATTTGGTCCGAAAGAGAGCATCTCTTGTTTTAGAGCCAACTAGGCTAAGAGTACGACTTTGCCACACACGCATCACTCATTCGCTCGCACAGCCCCTTTTTACGGGAGGACACATTCACAGATAGAGCAGATGAACAACAACCATGCCTGAAGCGGGCCTCCAACCCAGGACACCAAGATCATGGGAAAGACGCATTACCCCTATGCCAGAAGCCGGTAGGCAACTATCTAGAGCTGCCAAACTTCCTTCCTCTAATTCCTACAATTTTAATTTCTCATTCCCTTCTAGAAAATAAATCACCTGCCAACAAATTTTACTACATAGATGTGACAAATTATATAATGGTATCAGTAGGTTTGATAAAAATGATATATTCTTGGAAAGAATACTTTAAAAGAACTATATTTATAGAAATTGAAAGGTATGTGTAACAACTAACAATTCTTGTAATGTGCAATATCCTACAAAAATCTTACTTGTAACTTCGTTATCATTATTGTTATTTGCGCAGCAGTAACAATCTGATTTCTAAACGTTTTTATCACCCAAATATTTTTGCATTTTTAAAAGTGATTCATTTTTTTCCTGACATCTAGCTGCTTTTCAAACTTGTAATATCTGTTAATGCTCCTTTATGAAGTTCTATCAATTAAACTCGTAATTTTTATCTGTTTCAAAATTATTCTTTTCTGTGATTCAGAAATTTTAAAATCTTAATAAATGATTGCTAGGGCGCTTATATTTCTCGCAATTTTCTCAATTGGTATCAATTTATGATTCATTGCTTAGGTTCATATCATTGGTGTTAATGATATAACATTGGGTTCATATCATTGGTCTTAATTTAAACCACATGACTGGCGCAGTTTCGCCACAAAAGGCTCTTATGCCAATAAACCCTACCTACCTACCTACCTACCTAAGCGTTTTTTGAGAAAAAAAGAAGGGAAAAAAGGGCATTTTTTTGCCTTCTCCCCTTTCCTCTATCTGCTCCCTCTGTAAGGGATATGTCATCTGATCGTGGTTCAAAATTACGAGGTTTGGCCCAATATAGCCCTAATGTTGCTTTACAACGAGACGTATATATCACTCAATTTCAATGAATGTTCTATTTCCGATACTAAAATCAATATTATTCTTTCTATCACCCCTAATTAAACAAGACAGTTGTTTCAAATTTCAAACGATAATTCCAAAATTATTTCTTCTGCGGCAGCAACGCGCTGGGTACCAGCTAGTTAAGTAATATTTAAAAACATCAAATTCTCATCATTACTGGTTTGGGGATGAACACTGAAACCCACATTGATTTATTTTCTTTATTTACTTTATAATTTTATTAGTTATTATTTCTCCTGTCCTTCACTAAAGTAGGTTCTAAAGATTAGCGTACAGGCCTTATCACACGGTGAAATTTCTCCAGCAGTTTTCCGTTTCAACCTTTAAAAACCGGTCGAGCAAGTTTCATAATCGACAACTCTTTTCGAACCAGTTCGAAAATATTGTCGAAATATTGTCCGCAAACGAAATTCAACCAATCATGTGAAAGTTTGAAGTGACGTCACTTTCCTTGTCGTTTGCTGAGGAAAAGTGCCGAAGATATTTTGCCGTGTGATAAGGCCTTAAGTGTACTAACGTTTTACCTCTATAAAGCACGACAATATGAAAATATACTCTCTTTTTTTTCCATCCACTGAACAAAAAGAATAAAATTTAAGTATTAAAAAGTAATTGATGTATACTTTTGGCTACAGTAATTTTCAATTATTATTCCGATGTGTCGAGGAACGAACGTAAGTAAACGGAACCTAATTTTCGTTGACTTATTCCACTGAATAAACATGCACGGTCTTTTCCGTTTTTTTTGAGAATTTCTTTTGACCGCTTTTTCATACGGTCCCAGCACGTGCACACTAAACTAAACTGTAAGGGATAATTTTGCCCATTTCTTCGGTGTTGTCCTGCTATAGCAGAATCAAAAATTCGTGGTCTAAAGGTGGGTTCAGACGAGGCTTATTATTGTCCGCAATAAAAGATCACGCCTAGTTTTGGAAAATCACGTGACCACAACGGGACAATGGCAAATGATTGTCCCGTCGGGACAAACATTGTCCGCGTTGTCTCAAGTGTTCACACGGGGACAATGCCGGGACAACAGCAGAGAGACAATGTTTGCGGACAATAAAAAGCCTCGTGTGAACCCACCTTAATTGTAGAAACAAAAAAAAAGAGAGAAAGAAGGAGAAAAAGGAATAAATAGATGAGAACTTTATGTTTATTTTACTTTTATTGACATTTACAAATCATTCGAACCAAACAATATAGAAGTGAATTCGGCTAAAAATGTTTAATATTGCTGAAGTAGATATTCAAAATCACTGCAGCATTCCTATTGTAACAATATGCGACCGACAGCGCGGACGGGCGATAACTTTCGGCGAGCTGTCCGCCATATTGAAGAGAAACAGAAAAGATGAAATCAAATTCCACGACTGAAACAAAAAACTTATTTTCGAACTCCAAATCACTCTTTGATATTTTTTGAATACTTGTCAACGAAAAATTGGACTGTTTGAAGGCTGTAACAAAATGCATTTTTTCCGTTTAAAAATATTGACAAAGAAGTTATTTTCGAACTCCTAACGTGCCTTTGATATTTTCGGAATACTTGTCAATCAATATCTAGGAATTGGAATGTTTGAAGGCTGTAAAAAAAAGCATTTTCTCCTTTCAAAAATATCAATTCAGTTGTTTTAAAAAACAGATAATCATTTAAATTATTTTTAATAATTTTTTTGTGTTATATATACATTCATTAGAACAATTTGAATCAGTTAAAATATTCCGCTTATATTCGACGTTTTCGATACTGGTAAAATATTATTTGCGAGTACTGTATTTTTAGGTACGATATAAATTTGTAAACACAGTATCTACAATATTATCTGCTAGTAAACATAAAATAATATTTACCGGTGCTGTAACTACGAATGGAAATGATGTTATTTTCAGGTACTCTACAATATTTTTTTTAATCATGTGAGAACACGATCTTGTTTTCGTTAGGAGGTTTTGAATAATTGAAGCTCGAAATCGCATAGGCAATGAATAAAGTATAAATGGCAATATTCATCAACATCTCATATTTGACCTCATATATTTTTTTATCTGATTTCAGCAGTATTGCATTATTATTATGTATGTTTCTTTGAAAGAAAGTGCATTTTTAAAAGGTTGACGTAGAGCTATGCTTTTATAGCTGTTATTTTCATGGAATGTAATTTTTTGGAAGAAATTAAATAATTAAATTTTTATAATAGGTTCTAAAAAACTTCACTCGCTTTTAATAACAGTTTTGATAAAAGTATTTCTTCTTTCACCCGGTGAGGAATCATTATTTCCTTCACTCTTATGTGGGAAACATTGAAGGATTTAATTCCTATTCTAAGATTAATCCATTATGAAACTGTTTACCTATAGAAGAACATCGTCATTGTTTCAAACCGGATTAAACTGATTAAGGACTTAAATTAATTAAATAATAACTTAATAATGCAAACACATGATACCTTGAAATTTGCGATCGTAGAATTTTCTCCTCCATAGGTACAATTTAAACATGCTGGAAACTAACATTTAATCTTTTTAGTTCAGAAAAATTGCAAAAATGAAGAAATAGAA
>JAPMOQ010023145.1:728075-757013 GCA_026543055.1 Argiope trifasciata
AAGCAAATGACCATTGCAAGCGGTTTAGTTTAGTTATGTTAACATCCAATTTTAAAGCAAGTCTAGAGCTACTTTGGGACGTACCTCTTCATTCTGAACCGGGGTCAGTCAACGAAGACGACACCTGAACTAGCAGGCCCTTCTCCAAATTTTCACACCACACCAGTGGTAAGACGTTTGACCTCGAAGGATTTAACGTGCACCAGATCCGCTTGCATGAAATCATTGTGCTTCAAGTTCGAGAGGGCTGCGGTGACCTGGTGGTAAGGTCTTGACTTCGGAACCAGAGGGTTTCAGGTTCGAGACTCGATTTCACCGAAGAACCGTTATGTGAGGGGTGTCTGTTACCAGTTTAATCTGTCAGGCCAAACGTCCTTCCGCTGTTGTGGGCAGGTAGGTGCCAGCTCAGGTGTCGTCCTCGGTTCAAAATGATGAGGTCAGTTCCAAAATATCCGTCGTATTGCTTTACAACGGAACATTAAAATAACTAAACCAAACTTCAATTTCGAGATCCAATTTCACCGAAGAACCGCTTCAGTGGAATTGGGGCTCGAACCTGTTACCCTCTCTGTTCTGAAGTCGAGACATTGTCACGGCGGTCTTGTTAAAGTAATTCTCTGCTCAACAGAAAAAGGATTAACATTTATGGAGGTAATAAAAAGGAACGCCATCTAGCTGATGACAAGGAATAAAGAATTGAATTAATTGCAGTTAAGTTTTAAAAAAGGAGTAAATTTTGTTAAATCCTCAGACGAATTTGTTAGATTTTTACAAATCATCAATATAATTTCATTTTGCATGATATTCTTATTTTAATACTAGCTATCTTTGGTCATTGCTAGTCCCACTCTCTGTAACAGTGGTACCGTTAAATAATTCCAGTTGTTTAATCTTTCTCAGCAAAATATTCTTAAACTTTACATTTTAAAAACAAAATAGCGTGTATAATTTTACGATTCTACTGTAGGATTAACAGAATAATTAAATTCTTAATATTCTATGTCTTTATGTATTTGATTACATCATAGGAAGTATATGGACACACATCATCCTCAGATTTGTCATCACTGCTTATTTTTGAAGTTAAACTTTAATTGCAAGTGGGAAAAAATTTCAATTTTTTTTAAATAATACTTTGTAATAAAACCTAGTTAAAATGTAGAAATAAGCTGATTGCTCATAATTTGAATATCAACAATGGAAAAAAAAATCGCGAAAATAAAATATTAGTAGCAATAATAGAATTTTTTAAAAATTTCCTTTCAATGAAAAAAAAAAAAGCTATAAAATACACTCAAAGCCTTTTTAAAAATTACTTAAAAATAGAAAAGGATTATAAAACAAAAAACTTACATCATTGAAAAGACAATATTTTGAATTGTAAGATGATATAAAAAGATTTTTCATGCTGCAATGATTTTGCAAATTATAGCTAAAAGACAGAAAACTTTTTAATTAACTTTTTTCAGATTAATAAAATTGCATAAACATTGTTCCGAAATGCATATTCTTACTTGCAGAAATACTCCAGTTTTTTTTAGCAATAGGTCAAACAATCTGGTGTGTATTCATCAATTATACATCATTCTTATTATTAAAAGAGATGTAACATTCTATATTTATTGATATAATTCAAAACTGCATTCTCTATTACGTATTAATTTCCAAATCGCCAGTTTCCTGACTTTTCCCTCCAATTAATTAAATTCCTCGTGTATTTATATCCAAGGTTAAACTTCCGACTTCCTCATTTTTTTTTTTGCCACTTCCACGTCGGAATACCACTGTGCATCTAATGCAGAGGAGTACTTCCGTAAAATGGTCCCCAGGGCAAATTCCATAACAGCAACCCACCATTTTTGAAAATTATCATCTCCACATTTCGCCCATCCAAGAAACTTTTTGAGAAAATGTATGGAAAATGCCATTTATTATCTATACAAATAAAAATGGATGTTTGTTTGTATGTCTCTTATGTCTTCCTTAACTGTTCATCCGATTTGCTTGCACTTACGCAAAGCTTATAGGTATCATACAATCATCTAAAGCAGAGGTGTCCAAACTTTTCGCGGCACGGGCCGGATCGAAATTAGATCCATGTTATACGGGCCACATGTATATACAAATTGAAAAATATCATTATGAGTAAAGTAGCATTAAATACTATTAATTTATACTATTTTATTGTAACTTGAAAATACAAAATACTAAACAAACAAAGTATAATTATATAATTATTTTATATAAATTGAAATATTTTCATGCAACTTCTAATGCGAATGATGAAACTGGTTTTTTTTTGTTGTTGTTGTTGAAGATTGTCTTTACAGTTGGGATCAAAATTTGTTACACCAATCATAAGCAATGACTACAAATGATCATCAGATAAATTTGCTCTATATTTTGATTTCAGATACTTCATTCGAGAAAAAGTTTGTTCGCACACGTAAGTAGTCCCAAACATTGAAATGAATTTACGAGCAAATTTCTTCAAATTTGGAAACTCTTTTGCATCCAAATATTTATAAAAATCTATTAAGTTTCCTTCCTTGTATTTGTCCTTGATTTGTTCGTTTGCTTGAAGATCAATAATTTCTATTTGAAGCTGGCTTGAAATTTCAGCAACGTTGCAATCAAATGGATTTTGGAACAGCCGAATTTCTTTTGAATTCATGTCCAAATCAGAAAATCGCTTTTGAAATTTTTCTTTTAAATCGGCGATGATCTTTACTGCAAATGCAATTGGAAATTGTTCTTCAGTTTTGAAAATGAAAAGATTTGGGCGAAAACATCATTATGTTTTAAAACCCTCCTCGGGCCGGATAAAATCACTTGGCGGGCCGGGTTTGGCCCGCGGGCCGTAGTTTGGTCACCTCTGATCTAAAGTATAAAAAATATTTTTAGATCTATTTACCGCTTTTATTAACCACCAAATAACGGTAACATTTCGTTGCTATTGTACGTAAATGCAATGTAGGTCTTTCTCTGAGGCAATAGTTTTATTACAGAGTATACGAGAAAAGTTTAGGAGAATCAGTTCTCTAAGTTTGATATTTTAACTAAACATTTAATAAAATTTTAGCGTTTTTTGCACTAATTTTCGAAAATATTATAATACAAATCATTTTGCACCATCTTAGTTTTCGAAAAATTATCTTTTCAGCTATATTCAAGACTGTAGGGTATAAATATATTTTCTATGTTTAATCCATTTTAAAGGAAAATATTTTGATCACATTTTTTAACATTAAACTTGAGAATCCTTAATGAATATTAAACGAATCACGAGATACAATATATACTTTCTTTCATTCCCATTCTGAAATAACACAAACTTTACAATTCTAAACGAACTCACAAATCTAACACATAAAAATGAATATTTGTTTGTAGAACAGAATAATAAAAACAGAATAAATACTATTTGTCCTTCTCTTTTATATACCTTTAAATTTCACTTCAATTTCAATTTCATTTTCACAATTGTATTAACTGTCGAAAAATAATCGAAGAAAATAAATATCATTCTCAATGAAACAAGACAGTTGTTTTAAATTCAAGATTATTTCTTCTGTATTAGCAAGGCGCCGAGTGCCAGCAATTCTGTTATACATAAAGAATTTCTGAACTGATAGGGTTTAGCTATGTATCAATGGCTCTTAATTACCCAATCAAATATATTGAAACTAAATTTTAAAAAAGTATAGCTCAGCAATTAGAAATACAATAATTATTAATAAAAAAATATATTAGATTTGAAATAATATTTTTAATCCTAATGACTGTCGAAACAAAATTTTCATCACATGCTATTATTTTTAAAGGAATCGCGAGAAAATAGGCTTCATGAGTTCCCCACAAATTCATTACACTTCTGATGGGATCAATAGAAATAATATTTCTGATATATATATTTAAATTTTATATTATAATTTAACTGATATTTAACTGATTAACTGATATTTAAATTTTAGTTTTAGTTATATTAAGGTCACTTTTTAAAGCAATACTAAGGCTACTTGGAACGGTCCTTGTCATTTTGAACCGCGTCAGAGAACAAGGACGATCTTGAGGTGGCACCCTTTTCTCCAAACTTCAATTAATCTTTAAAAGAGTTACTTATTTATTTTTAAATTTACTGAACTTAAACGTTTCTTTGGCTATATAAATTTATCCGTCACTATCTCTTAAACAGACTACGTTTTTCCTTTTACTTTGTTTTAACATTAATTCAATATAACCACGCTGTACAATTTGTTTAATCATCACGATATATAATTTGTTTTAACATTAGTTCTAATGTTTTTTTTATCTTTTATTTCTACTTTATTTTTATTTGTATATTTTATTATTTTTTTTCTATGCACTTCGGAAAGAAAATAGACAGGTTTTATTTTTTCGCTGTTCCGTGATTTGAATTTACAAGGAAATAAATTATATCTGTTCTTATGAAATAGTCAAAACATCCACTTAACAAATATTTCGTCTCTGCAATTTGTTATTATTACTATTATTTTCAGGTATAAATTTTGCACTTCACGCTTTTATTTTTATCAAATTTTATTCCCGGTTCTTCGCATTCTGTTTAGTTTATAGTAACCATTTATTAATTTTTCAGAGCAACGATTGCATTTTTGCTGAGTAATGGGGATCTTCAACGAACAAAAATATTATCTTCAGAGCTTATTTATATAAAGCCCACGCTGTCACGTGAAATGTTTTTCCTCGCAGTCTAAACACAGAGACTCGAAAATCTGTTTTATCAGATACTATTTGTAAGATTCGTTTATACAGATGCGATATATCTGATTTTAATTTTTTTTTAATATGTTAATGTTCCGATTGTCACTGTTAGATAAGTTCGCTTAGGAAATTTAAATAAAGATTTGAGTTTATGAAATTTCCAAATTTATTTAAGATTGTAAGACAATAAAATGGAAGGAAAAAACACATTTTTGTTGTTAAAATCCTAGTGAGTGGCTCTTAGCAGAAATAATACACTTTTCATTTAAATACAATAAATTTATGTTGTTTTGACTTACGGCTCTTTAAAAGCCCGCTGACAGGTAACTGTCAGTGATTTAAGGAAAGAGAGCGTCCTTTGTTTTTTTAAGTAGTGCCAACTGGCACCAAGAGTACGACTTAGCTACTTCATGTCTTACATTCGCTTGCACCAGACTAAAGCGGCAGTCCCACGATCGGGGAAACTTTAGACTAGCCACGCATTCCCCCCTCGACCCCTCTTGCGGTTTTCTGGGGGTTCTTTGATGCCTGCCCTTTTTATCGACAAATTTTCTGTAGAATCGTCAGGCCTCAAAGGAGCCCAGAAAACCACAAGAGGGGCCGAGGGGGGAATGCGTGACTCGCCTGACGGATGGACAGGTCGGTGGAACACGGCTTATGCCAGCCTAAGGCAGACGCCGGGCCCTCAAATCGAATCGAAAATTTATTTTAAGTTTTCTTCTTTAATAAACTTTTTAAACAAAATATCAGTAGACGTTAAGAGTGTTTTTAGTTTAAATCGTACTTTGAATTCATTAACGAAAAATACCATGGACAAGTTATATGCACTTCTATAAAGAGTTCTTCATTACTAAAATAAGCAGAGAGGGTGGCTTGAAGAAGCTTTCGCCACTGGTTTTGCCCCAGTCTGGTTAAATCGAGCCCTAACTTGCACAGCCCCTTTTTACAGAGGGGCACATTCACACACCTCACAAATACAACACAGAAGAAGAATAACCGGCTCGAACGAAAGATGTCCTGATCACGAGGAAGATGCCCTACCATTATGCATAACGCCAGCTGAAAAAATTTATTTCTGACTAGCGGGCTCCGCTGCCTGCTCGCTTTTGCTCGCCAAGCCCTAGGAACTGCTCATGCAGTTTCTCTCGGATCGTTTCTCTCGCTCGCTTGAAATCGTGATAAAGTGTATAAAATGTACTAAAACGTATAAAAAATATAAATATAAAACGTATAAAAAATATGAATATAAAGAGTGTAAATGTATAAAAATATAAAACGTGTAAAGTGTATAAAATGCACTGCTCGTAATGAAGTGTACTAAATTGCTTTAGTCTAGTAAAATATGTATTCAAATAGTTTGTTCCAAAATGTGAGAAAACAATGAAAGACATAAAAAAAAGGTGAGGCAAAACGTACTCTCAAAAATGGAACCTCTAGAAAAGTTCTTTGCAAACACTTATAACTTCTCATTTAGGAACTATATGCACCCAGCACAGAAACAGATTCAAAAAAATTGTGCTTTGCTTACAATTTTTCAAATTTGGGAACTGTACGACAGAAACAGTTAACAAAATTGATGTTTAGAAAAAAAAATTTGTTTGAAAGCAGCTATATTCAAATTCAGTCCATTCCAAAATTGGATTAAAAAAATGGAAGAAACAAAAAATGTAAGGTAAAAAGTACCCTCAAATATTGAACCTTAGAAAAGTCCCTTGTAAACACAAATATCTTCTTCTATCTTATATTTTTTGACGATTTTGTTTCAAAATCGATACGACACAACTTATACTCATTGTAAAAATTGTATCCGTTAATTTTTCAAACGCGTTCGCATAAAATGTTATCAAACCGCGTGTTGATGTAGCCGAGAAAGATCGAAGTGTTGCCAAACTGTGATTCACAAATTCAGTTTGATTTTGCTTCCACATAAGCGTTTTATATATAGAAATATGTGTAGCGCCTGAAAATGGCATCTAAAGCATTTATCCGGTCTGTTCGAACTCAGATACGCCAATGATCTGATATTAGATTAAATTCGGAAGAAAGTTCGAAATCGATTAAGATGTTCAATTTCACACGCAAAATTCAAATTCTGTAACATATCCATTATACAACTCTGAGAAAGCAAACCTTCTGTTGTTGTTGTATATTCCTCTCTCGACCATTGAAGTAACGCATTTCTCCGAAATTTAGATAGTTTCAAACTATACTAAAATTAAAAATACAAAAATTTTGTTAGATTTATTATGTTTTAAATTGTATTTAATTGTCTATTTTAGTCTATTCTTTAAAAATAATCAGTTATTTTTACTGTTATGAGAAACCATCTGAAAAGCATTTAGATAATACTTTTTTTTTTACATTCCTTGATCTAGTCTTTGCTTACGAGAAGAGGGGAGAGGGTATGTAAAACACGTGGATTCTATCTTCTTCTAAGAATGAGAGTATACATCAAAAACATGATTATTGAATTGAGTCTGAAAAGGTCTGAAAGTACTATAAGACTAATTTAATAGTTAGTATTCAAACCAATCAGATACCATATTAAAGCAGCAATTTATAATACGAAAAAATGGTAACAATCAATTCTTTTTTTACTTTTTCATATATGTAATACAGAAAAAGTATTGAAATCGTCAAAGAACTCGAAATAGTGACAGTTTCCATGTTATCTGCGGAAAACCCATTTTTGAAATTATGCATGTTTATCTAAGTCTCAAAATATGTATAACTCAAAAGCGTTTGCAATTAAATGGATGTAATTTGGTATATGGATTAATTCTATCAAATTTTGAATGAAATCTATTTACAAGAAATAAGTTTGACGAATTCGATAACTACAAAATACAAAGATCTTGGTAGATGAAATTTAGTACACAGACTTAGTATCTAAAATGTACATTATTTTCAAATTTTGAAATTAATTTGTTGAATACTACACCGTATATCAACCTAATAAATATATATACATATAAACACAATAATTCTTAAACGTGACAACTTTAATTAATGAAATTCACTGTGTTATTTTGTGACTACCTAATTCAAGGATTTTTATTTTCTCGTAAACATAATAGAGAGAAAGTACGGTGCCGGCGTCCTAGCACAGGGGTAGCGTGTCTTCCCCGTGATCTGGGCATCCCGAGTTCGAGTCCCGGTTCGGGCATGGTTGTTTGGTTCGTGCTCTGTGAGGCGTGTGTATGTGCCCCCCTGTAAAAAGGGGTTGTGCAAGCCAATGAGTGTGTCATTTTCATTTGAGCTAAAAGTCAGACTTCTGCCATCTGGGTGCTCAGGGATATTTACCCTCAGAAGCTATTGCACCCCCTTTCCGTAAAACACGGACACGACATCATCAGAGAAAGTATGGTAACAGTTAAAAAATTCAAACTCAAAATTTTGACGAAATTGTGCATTTTAGATCTCCCTGAATTTGAATTCAAAAACTCATTCGGCCGGGTGGTTAAAATTTGGCACACAATCTTTACACAAAATGTGCAGAATTTTATTCAAAATTTGATATTTTTTTTCTTATGAGTGGAAGCTCATCTGTTTGAATATAAATTAGTACTCTTAAGTACAAAATGAAGAGAGCTATGTCGACACAATTCGGTATACAGATTATAACATCTATAATATAGATACATGTTAAATATAATCTAGATACATACACGCAATAGCTCAAAACTATATGGCATAACTTCTTCTTGCATACAACTGACCACCTCGGCACCCCTGACTTAGCAGTATCGACAGGATTTGTTGTGGTCGACTGTTGAATAAGTATTGTCCAACCTTACATTGACCGAATAGTCAAACTATCATTCCTTTCAGGGTAGTAAATAGCTGTCTTTCTCCCCACCTGCACACTCTCAAACAGTTGGAATGAAACTATCAATCTTTAACATCATATTCTTCAGGGTTTTGAGATTTCCTGGAACCATCAGTACTGTACTTAAATCATTATTGACAATATTCAATCTTCTTTAACTCTGAGATCTCCATACATTCCATTAAATAGTGGTAAATAGTACCCATTTCTCCACAAATGCCTTTATTCGCCTGCGTTCTTACAAATCTTTGGAATATATGGCATAACTATATCAAATTTGATATGCAATGTTGTGATTACAAGTGTAATTTTAGGTTATATTTATATTTCAATCGATTGTACAAAACTAATCTAAATTATAGTTTTTTTTTTTTTTTTTTCAGATACTATTATCAGCATGCTAGAAACTGATCGAAGGAAGAAAAAAAACTCGTTGAGGGTGGATTTTTAAAAAAATGCTAAATTAACGCCAAAGGTTAATATTTCGCCATTATAAGACATTCGCTGGGATAACACCCTTATCAGAGAGTATGCGAGGAAGTTTTGAGAAGACTACTCTTACTCATTTCATCCATTTTTTCAAAGGACCTCGTTTTCTGGAGATAATATATTTCTTCCACATTGAATAAAAGAGATGCTATTGGCACTCTGAATGCTATACTGCAACTCTAGCAAATAACGGACGTTATCTGCCAAAGTACAAAGGAATAAAATGCCTGATCTACCACCAATCCAAATATTCGGCCAGCCCGTCCCCTTTGTAAATGAATACAAATACTTAGGGTTAGTTTTAGACGCAAAATTAAGCTTTAATAGTCATATTAAAGCCGCCCTCAACAAAGCCACAGGTATGAGTAAAAAACTCAATAGCTTAATTTCCAGTAAGCTCTCGATTAGGCTCAAGCTTCTGCTCTACAAAGGAATTTTAAGACCAATATTGATGTACGGCTCCCAAATCTGGGGGGCCACAAGTGCCACCAACATTAAGAGGTTGCAAGTTTTCCAAAATCGTCACCTGAGAAGGATTGCGAACGCTCCCTGGTACGTCAGGAGAAAAATTCTACACCACAACCTCAAAATTGAACCTGTTTCGGAATTTATCAGAAGAACGTCGTTGAAGTTCTTCAACAAACTGCCCCAGATTCGTAACAAGTTATTAATACTACCTGCATACGATCCTGCTGTAAGTAGCTCTAGGAAAAGACCTAGAGCTGCACTTGACAATATATATATTAATTTTCCCTCAGTGAAAAAGCTGAGAATTAATTAACTTGTTACCAATGTGGTGGTTTAACTTTTTTCAAAATTTTTACCTGTTTCGGCAAAGACAGCTACGATGAGCTGCACGCGCGAAATTCCGGAAATTGTTCCAACTAAATAAGAAAAATAGATCAGTCCCAATATAAAAGGCAAGTGCAACGTAACTCCATTAATTATTCCTCTCAATTACCCCATAAATAGTCTAAAAAATTTTATTTTAATTAATTATTCTCAATCCATTTAAGAATAATGGAAAATAAAAGGAAAAATGTTAAATACCAAATCTCATGACGTTAGAGCTTTACGGCGCTCGTCTAAACTAGTTCATTAATTTTAACTTTCCCTAAATAGTACAAATTAAAGTTTCTATTCCAAATTATGATGTGGAGGTGCTCGTGACCACTTTGTCACACCGCGGAACTCCGAAACATCACGACGTTGCACGTTGCACCATCCCCTCATAAGATTCCCTGAAGAAACTTTGCAAACAAAAGTGGATATGCAGCACCTCCCCCCATAAACCCTTTTCTGAGAACTGACCTTGAATGAGGGCAGGGGGTCGACTTCCACTTTCGCTAGTGAAAGGGATGTCCAGAAATGTACCCTCCATATTCTTTGTTGACTTTTCTCCCCTCCTTGAAGGCAAGCTGTTTTGAAAAGTTGGAATTCAGGTTGGTCAAACCATTCGGTTTCTCAAGGGGAAGTGGAAAGCAAAATCCACTCGTGTGGTTTCACAGATTTTTCAAGTAGATAACATTCTTTGCTTCGCCGCTGGTTCCAGTACTGAGTGGTGCTATTGGCAGATTCTGTACGCCATTGCTGGTAAAAGTAGGCCAAGACGTGAAATCTTGTAACAGGTGAGTACAGTATTTACAGCCTTATGTAAATTCTGCTGCGAAATTTAATTGAAAACTTCCAAAAAAGTATTCGACTACGTTAAAAATACAGGTTATCATAACACATATTGGCGAATTTTTCTTCTTTTTGTTATTTCTTGTACTTCAGACTTTCCTCTTCCCAAAACAGTTCTAGGAAAATGAAAGCCTCGATCTATTTTCCTGGAGAATTTTTAATAAATCCATTTTTTTAAAGTTAAAATTTGGGAACTACTTTGATATACACCCCCAAATTGGAAATTCGGCGACTTTTTTTTCTCACCAAACAAAATATCTGCTTTTGGCGCCTTTTTTTTGTCGCCAAGATGGATTTTTGCGAAACCCAAATAATTAATCCTACCTAAAAAGTCCGTAGGGAGTGCCAGATTTGGCACGTAATTTTTGGGGGTGTATATCAAAGTTGTTCCAAAATTTGTCTTCAATTTTCTCAAAAAATTAATTTTCATAAAAAAGTTCTCCACCGTTGACATGATATTTCAAAAACTAATAGAGGTATTTACATAGGTAATAGAGGTATTTACAATTTAGGGAAAAATGCATATTTACGTATATTTTTATCCATAACTTCTTTGTATCTCAAAACTTTTCTTATATTTTGGTTCATTTCATTCATCACTGTATTCAAGAATTTGTGTAAAAAAAAATAGGATTGCAATACAATTTTTCGTAGAGTGTTAACCGTTTTGGTTAAATTTCATTAACATTTGCTACAAAGTTTTCTATTTCTCAAAATGTATTATATTTTCAAATAATTTTTTTTGTATTCAAAGTGTTTATAGCTAACAATACATCTAAAAACCATAAATAGCTTTTTTAAAAATTCAATTTAAAAAAATCCTACGAACATAGTCGGAAACCTTAAAAAAATAATATTAGCTTTGATATTAGCTCTGAAATCCTGATAGATGTATTAAGCCTACATTATGTTGTGACTCATCTTGTATCGCCAGAAGTGCTGAAGGACGATTGGTGCGGGGGTTATAATCAGGTTTTGTTCACGCATTTTTTATCTTGTCAAATGTCGAGTTAAACTTTTAATCTTATCTTATAAGTTTCCAATCATAATAAACGAACCAGAGTTGTTAGTCATATGACTGGAATTATAAATTGATAGTATGATATCAATGACATGTGGTAAAGTCATGTCACCTAGCATCTAATCGCATATCGGACGGTAATCCTATATAAGAAGGGCATTGGATTCTTTAAAAAAATTAAGAGTTTTGAGTTGGACATTTGTCTCTGGAGAATGAATAGGGAATGCCAAATGCGCTGTGCCGCAAAATAGCACACTCTGCATTTGAAGAAAGACGTTTTATTACTAAATTGATTGAAGAAGTTTGATTACTAAGATTGTCTTGAGATTAATTTCACATTCCTTGTATTAGAGATTAATTTCACATTCCTCATATTTATGTTAGAATGTAGGAAAAAGCAGACATTGAAGGTTTAAGGATAACTAATATTCTTCGTGTATACATTTTTTCAGATATATAACTTGTACATGTATTTCGTAGAAGAATGCTAGATTTAAATATTGTTGAGAAAAAAATCCTGTTGCAATCGAGTTGACTGTTCAAATATATCGCATTTAAATATGATAAATCAAACAACGAATCTTGAAATTCATATATGTTTTACATTATCAAATTATTTTCAATTGATTATGATTTCATTATTTTAATAATAAGATATTCGGTAACTCATAATAATTTACTCCTGTTGCTATCGTGCCGATTGCTCAAATATATCACATTTAAATGCAATAAATGAAACAATGTATCTTGAAAATCATATCTTAATATGTAAGTATTTTCAATTGAATATAATTTCATTTTTTTAATAATAGGATATTCAATAACTCATAAATAAAATGAATGAAAAAATAATTCAATCTAAATAGCACTAAAATCCATTCAAAATAAAGGTTATCTGAATAAACGCTATAATTATAGCTCAAATCACGTAATTAGAAAGATCAACTAATAATTGCATCGCACTTGTGATTTATAATTGACTTTTGGAACATGAAAAACATTTCAGTATCTAAAGAAGATACTGAAATGAAAACAGAACTCAAAACATTAATGGCAGGCCTACTTCTATGTGACGCACAATGAGTATCACGATGGCCTTGCCTCCTGGAGTTATGATTGACAACCCTCAAAACATATAGCTTCATTATAAATTCAAATTGGATCAGCTAAATTCTGTCTCCTCAGAAAATGTTAACGCAGTAGCAAAACGCAGACTTTCTTTCAAAAAGCCCTCCATTCCATATCCCAATTGCCCCAGACACTTTCTTCAACCATTGCAAGACTCCGCACAGATCATTTTAAAGACATAAAAATGGCCCCGACATTGCTAGATTCTACTCCATTTGCAAGCATTGCCCCTCATCACAACTAAGCCCAGAACGCATCTTCAATTGCAATGCCATTGCTGCTGTCAACTTTGGACTCTTCGGCCCTATTTCGAGGGGAGACCAGCGATAGTTTTCGTATGGAGGACCCTGGCGTGGACGCTTATAACCTCCATTCCTTCACGTTGCTTGGCAGATGCATCACAGAGTATTCTAACATAATACAACTATGCATAGTTAATAGTTAAAAAAAAAACTTCAGGTTTGTTGAGCTCATCCTAAAGACTTTTGAACACATTTGATTTTTTTATTATTCATAGAAAACAATAGCAATAAAATTCAAATATCTGGTAAATAAGGATTCGAAACATCGGTAGTTGCTATGTACGAATAGCGTGTTTGACTTTTGGGGTGGCTTAACAAAAAAAATTAGAAGCCATGTATTTGAGAGATCTGACGCGACCACAAGATGGTAAAACCGAAGATCTCGTTGATTGAGAAGTTCATATTGGAATTCCAAAATAATTTCCTGATTTTATTTATTCTTCTTTGCTCAAGGCATTTTTGTTTCCCCCAACCTCTGCTCCGAAGGGATAATCGCTTCCTTCGCCAAGCTTTCAAAAGATAGATTGGTCCCCCTCCCTGCTCCTCCGGCGAAGGGTTGACCTTCGGAATTTGACCCTGAGAGGTCGCCTTATCAGTCAGGGGTTTCTGAGAAAAGCAAGTCCGGAGGGTTTACTAATACCTCCCACTTTGTAAAATGCTTCCACATAACCGTGTTTAGCTGGCTGACAAACAACAACCGTCCTTTGGGTCTCAAGAACTTCGGGTAAGTGAATGTCTGGCGTTGGTTTCGAAATAAGATCCTACAATTATAAAAATAATCTTGTGTTGATGAGTTACTTAGATGATTTTTATTAACTTTTTTTGATCTGGATAATGTTTATAAGCTTGAATCATATTTGTAAATTGCGACATAAATAATAAAAAAAATCATGCAAGAACTGTTTAGGACATACCAATTGCCATATAAATGTTACTAATTACTTAGGTAGAAGACTTTCTAATTTTTAACTTGATTTTGAATTGAAATCTAATCCTAGTTTTATTTATTTTCTCCATATTTTCGGAGTAAATTATGTATTCAGTACACAGCCAAGTATCCAGTTCACGACTATCCGGCATTTTTTTTTTTTTTTTTTTGCTGTTGTTATGGTGATCAAATGAGAAAGTCAAGACGTCTATCATGTCCTCTATTAAGGATTTTTTCAAAGCTTAAATATTTGACTCCTATCTTAGGGTTACCTTTTCATATCTGTGTAATCATTTATCAGTGAACAATAAAATCAGTTTGAGTCCATTTTTTTAAAAAGAAGTATGGCTACGATTAACGTTAATATTTTACTTTTGTTTGCTGCATTTAAGTTGGGCATTACAGAAGATATTCTAAAATTTGCACATTTTATATCCTCTAACTTACTTTTTCTTTAATAAATACACAAAACGTGCAGTGCAGTGTATAAACTATCAGTAAAGAACTTTCGAATTTAACTTGGCACTTTACTGGTAACTGCTTTTATGATTCGCCATGCGGCCCATGTTCGCATTGTTTTTGTGATTCACCATGTTGACATTACTTTTATGATTCACCATGTTCACAATGAAACAAATGGAAGGCTTCGTACTTAAAAAGAAGCGAGAAAATGCTTATTTTAACAGTGAGTTAATATAAAAAATTTGACTTCTGGTATTGGTGAACAAAAAAAAAAAGTGAATTCAGAAAACTCTAGCCCATGTTTTTTTTATTTTTTTTTAATTCAGTTTGCTTTTTTGCCTTATTAAACCAGATAATCGGAAGTGTACTGTAACTCAAAGACTCTTCAAGCGAATTAAGTTTTATTTCATTACAATTATTTGGTAAATCTAAGAAATTATAAAAATTGAATTTTAACTAAGTTTTAAATTGATGCAGTTCATTGTTTTATACACTGGATCTAAATTCATGTGCTATACAATATATTGAATACTTTTTCGTAAGAGCATTTATAATACAGTTGAGTAATTATATATAATTACAACCAAATAAAAAATAAAAATAGACACACCAAGCTTCTAACATTTATATGCTATGATGTTTCGGAGCAAAATTTTCATTCTCCTTTAATTATTTTTTAGTTTTATTGTAGTATATTTTGCTTAGCATATTTCGTGCCATGATTATTGCATGAATTACTAGAAATTTTGCTTTTCATTCCAATTAATTACTCATGCGATCAGTTTATTGATGCATGAGCTAGTTCTTCATTTGGATTTGAAATTTATTTATTTCTTCTGAATTGTCAAATAATTTATACTGAAAATAGTTTTTTTTTAATCATAAAGTTAAAAAAAAAATCTTTCATTTATTGGCATTGTATGCCTAGCACTAACCTTACATATTTGACTTTTTAAAATAAAATCATATGATGAGTATGCTTTAATGCGTGTTTTTTTAATACTGAAGTATTATTAATATAATTTATATTATATATTTATTAATATAATATTAATAATATAATATATTATTAATATAAGTTTGTTAATATTTATGAAATTAGTAAACCAATAAAGAAGCATTTAAAAAAATTGAAAATTGTTACAGTTTATTTTATTTGCAGTATTAAAATAATTTTATTCTTTTTTTCTTACAATGCAACAAAATCGATAAATACTTTATCTAAATGAATTCTAAAATTTAAATACTAAAAAGGAATTTTTTGAAATAAAATGGTTGTCTATTTCAAACCGTGTGAAAAAGGTTTTTCTTAAATATACTTCGGTAAGAGTTCTTTTATCAGCATAAATTTAAGATAATACTATCTTATTGATATTTGAATTCTCAAACTATTTTTAAGAGGATGAAAGGCTCAATAAATGAATTATTTGAATTTTAAAGCTCAAACAACTTTAAAATTGCTTTTATTTGTTTTTACATATTTTATTTCGTTTAAATTCACTTTTATTTCTTATTTTGTTTGCAAGTTTATATAGGTTTATTATCTGCAAATTTTATCACATAAAGATCACACGAAAACTGTATGAGAACAATAAAATTTAGACCTATTGCATATTGCTTCTACTTGTAAATAAACATAATTTTCAGAGTTTTGATTCGTAATTTTAATTACAAATTAGTTGAAAATTTTTCTCTTAATAACTTTTACAAAGTATAAAATTGGACAAATACTCTTTTTTATAGTTCTTCATAATTTGACTTTACAGGTATACCAGTTTTTTTAAAAAAATTTATTTATTCGCTCCTAATTTTTTATCTGCAATTTTAATAAATTTTGATAAAAATATTTATTAAGTATTCTTTTTAGTGGCTTAGTTTCTATGGAAGGTGGTATTATGTACTGTGTGTGTATATTTTCTGCATCTATTTTGCTTGTTATTACTTAAAATTTTTCTTTTTGATTCTCCAGTTGTTTTTACATTTATTTCTAGTATACAACTAACGGAAAAAATATTCATATAGAAATATTTATACAGACTGAATAAATATTTCTATTTGAATATTTTTATAAAAATATTTATACAGACTGTAAGTTTGCTCTAAGATGCGTAGTTCTATTGTTGAATAGTTGTATTGTAAGCATGTTGTGGAATTAAGTACATTTTTAAATCCGCATATGGCAATAAGTAAATAAATAAAATTTAAAATCTTTTGCATATTTTGTAAAAAATATTTCTCGTGTCTTTGAAATTTCGAAAGATTATCAATGTATATTTATAATTATTCATTTTATTTATTAAAAAAATGCTGATAAATTAGCAAAATTCTTCACAAGTTATGGCAATTAAGTGCTATCATTTATTTTAGTTAAAAGGAAGAAAGAAAATATAACCAGTCCAATTCGTAGGAAATGGGATTTATTCAATTATTTCAAATAAAATTTTCAGAAAAAAATTATGAAATTTATTTTCAAATGAAACCGGCGCTAATTGTTTAAAAAAATTAATTATTAAAGAGGAAAATTTAGTATTTCAAAATAACAAGCTTATTTGTGTAAATAATTAAATTTTAAATAATTTATTACATAAAACTGCACATTCTAGCAACTGTAAGCTTATTTTTGTTCTTGATTTCAATTATTGTATTTGTTATAGTCATTTTTTTTAAACTCTTCACTTTTTTAAAAAAAATTTCTTCTTTTTTTTTCTCTATTTACTTATTTTCTATCTTTCGTTTTCGAATTTAAAAATTGCTTTTTTGTCATATAAAAACTTTTTGCATCTTGCAATTTTTTATGTTTTTATTTATAAAAATATTTATTTCACTTTCAATTTTTAAAACCTGCCCCATTTTATTTCCCTTCACCACATTTAACTACCAAAGACGATTTTTTTCGGGGGAAGTACTGCATGCTACCTTTGGATTTTCTTTATTTATCTTTGACCCCATTCTATTTTTTTATTCTTTTGATTTGAGAACTATTTTTAAATTTCCATCTTAAAGTAAATTTGTTTATTTTGTTGAAGCATAAGAACTGAATAAAAGTTTCTAATAAATTCTTAGAATGAAAATTTGTATACTCAAAACTCTATTTTACCAACATACATTATTTATTCTACTCTGTATCGGTATTTGAATAAATATTATCTATAAGGTTTCAACAGACAAGTACAAAAATCAATACATTCAAATGGCGAAAATAAAAGCATAACTATTTCTACAAAATTTAGCTTAGCATTTTTCTTTGTAATATTTTCTTCTTCCTTTGTAAATTTTTGCGCACATTTTTGTAATATTGTAATGAGAAATTATTCATTACTTTTTTTTTTTGTCCATTTTTGTAAACTCTTATAATGAGATACAATGCATTTCTTTTTACTTTTTTTTGTCAATTTTTGTATTTATTGTATTGTATTTATTGTATTACTTATTTTGTATTTTTCTATTGAGAAACAATATATTACTTTTTACTTCATCATATCAATTTTTATAAAATATTTATTATAACTAGCTGGTACCATGCGCGTTGTTGCCATGGAAAATAATAATTTTGGAAAAATAACTAATTACGTTTGAAAATAACTAATTAGAATGACAGAAAAAAACACATTTATTTTTGTATCGGAAGTGAATACATTCACTCAAATTGAGTAATATATAAAGGAGAAGCGGTTTTTTTTTGTAATTTTATTATTCAAAATTTTAAGGTTGGCAATATTTTTTTCCATCTTCAAAAGAAACAAATAAGTGCAAAAAATAAGTATTCATAGTGTCATCGCAATCGGATGAGTGGTACGGCAGCGCATAAGACATACAGACAAAAATTTATTTTTATTTATAAAGATGAAATACTTATGAATTACCTTTTACTTAAAAAAAATCAATTTCTATATTTTTGTAATGTTTTTGTGAATTTTTGTGTACTCTATATATACTAAGGAGATATACTTTTTTTGTGTAGAAGTATTTTGATTGGGCATTTTATTTTTTACAGACTTTGAAAGATGGATTTGTTTTCAAGTTTGAAGAGCTTCTTCAGAAGCAGTTCAACGTCCGTGGACAACTGGGCTTTCACCCTTCACTACAAGATCACCGCTGGCATGCTGATAGCTTTCAGCATCCTCGTGACCGGCAAGCAGTATTTCGGGGATCCCATCGACTGCATATCCAGGGACGACATCCCGACTAAGTTACTGAACACCTTCTGTTGGATACATACAACTTTCAGCTTACCGGATGCATGGGAAATGAAAGTTGGCTACGAAGTACCATATCCTGGAGTAGACAAATACACTCCTGGCGAAACACGCAGATATCATGCCTACTACCAATGGGTCTGTTTCTTCTTGTTCCTGCAGGGCATCATGTTCTATGTCCCAAGATACTTCTGGAAGGCAATGGAAGGAGGACGCATCAAAAATTTGATCCTGGGACTTGATTCTCCCATAGTGTCTGAAGAGGCCAAGGTGGTAAACAGGAAACTCATTGTGCAATATTTCTTGTCCACCATCCGACATAATGGCAGGTATTTCTTTTGCTTCGTTGCTGCTGAAATCATGAATTTCGTGAATGTTGTTGGGCAGATGTTCCTGGTGGATGTTTTCCTAGGCGGAGAGTTTACTACTTATGGCATAAATGTTATTGGATTCAGCGAGTGGGAACCTGAGGTTCGTTATGACCCTATGATCAAAGTCTTCCCTAGGATCACCAAGTGCACTTTCCACCGATTTGGATCCTCAGGTGATGTCCAACGTCATGACTCCATGTGCCTCCTGCCCATCAACAACGTCAACGAGAAAATCTTCATATTTTTATGGTTCTGGTTCGTTATCCTAGCAATCATCTCTGGTCTGGCTCTGGTTTATCGGTTCGCTACCATCAAGTGCAAGACCGTCCGATTCTTCTCAACGAAATATCGAGCCACCATGTGCAATCCCGAAAATTTGGAAATCGTTGTCAAGAAGTTTGCATTGGGCGACTGGCTTCTGCTCGACTTGTTGGCTAAGAATGTGGATTCTCATAATTTCATGGACATTGTCAATGATTTGGCGAAAGAGTTAGACGGGAGCGTGTTTGAAGGAAGGAATGGATTTCCTACCACTACTTTTTAGATGCGGAAGAAATCTGAAACTTAGTATGCTCACAGTATTTACTTAATTAGAACTAACACAATCAGTCTGATTAGTTTTATTGTTGGCTGTTTCTGTCCATTGAAGCATGTTAGTTATCCGCCGTTCAAAGTAGTAGTTATCTGATAGTATTTGTGGAATTCTGCATTCTAAATAAAGAGTCCAAAGAAAATTTTAATCTTTGAATTCTAGTATGGATGCCAAAATTATTGAGAACTACTGAAAATTAAGTGACATTAAGTGAAAATTAAGTTCTTACATTTAAGTAAAAAATTCCTTTTAAATAATTCTATTAATCATGCAGTAAAAGCTTAAATTAATTTCGAATTAAAGTGTAAAATGCTCAAATTAAAGTTTAAAATGCGATCAAAATACATATTATTTTACAAGGAGAGTTTAAATTTCAATTTTTCAGCTTTAATATGTAAATTACTGTGAGTATCAAGTTTCAAATAATTTTTAATGTCGTAATTGTATTTGAAAATTGCATGAATGTCATTTTCACTTTTCATGCTTGGCTTAATTAATGTTTTGCAATCATCATTTAAGTGCCAGCACTTTTATTGCAATTTGTAAAAGCATTTGAAGTTGCTATAAAAGTTTCTTTTTTAGAGTAGCAGTTTGTGTTGAGGATATTGATCTTACTTAAATTCCACTCATTATTTAAGTAGCATACTTTTTCTGTCATATCGTTTTCCATACTTCGAACTGTTGTGGATAAACGAACACGTTTGGGGCTTTAATTATGTTCCTGGTTAGTTTTCGGGAATCGTGTATGTTTCAATATCTCTTTGAGGTTAAGACTAGGAGGAAAGTTTCTTCATACAGTGAGGTAATACATTTCTAAAAATAAATAATCGCATTGAAATTCCTCACTTCAAAGCAAACTTTCACAGTTTGCCTTATTTAAGAACTTTTGATAAATGGATGCAGCAAAAGTCACAATAACAATTTTGCTTTTTCCAAGCTAGATTTCTTTATTTTTAAACTTTTATTTAAAGTTGGGAGGAAATTTGTAAAACTGAACTCATGATAAATACGTATATTGTTAAAAAAGTTCATTAATTTGCAAACCATCAATTGAAATCAGTTTTATATAATCAGGATGGTTTACTTAGTTAAAAAGGGACTTATTCATTTGTATTGTATTTTGTATCGATTATTTTTTTAATTGTATTTTTGTGTGCGTTTTTAGTTGTCTATATTTATACTGTAGGAATTCCGACTGTATGTTTCAATTTATATACGTATATATTCAAGTTGTGAACATCTTAATCTTTTTTACGTTGTGAATTTATTAAACTTTTTCATGTTGTTAAATTATTAATATTTTTCTCGATGTGAATTTACCTTGATTATAATATCCAAATCTTGCAAGCTTAAATAATGTCATTATTTTTCAGTAAAAATTTCTAATAATCGAATTTCCTCATAAAAACATACAATCGAAAGAAAAAATATTAGTGTGCATTCTTTTTTTTTATTCGGTATTATATTAGTGTGCATCTTTATTATTATTATTATTATGTAAATATTTTTGTGATTTCATTGCAGGTTTTGACTACCTTTTTAAACTCTACAGCTTATTGAGTAATTAGTTTCTATAATTAAAATATAATTTGAATAATAATACTAGCTATTTGAGACTGAATTTGAAGAATGTATATTTCATAATTCATAAATATTTTTATATTTAATCACCTTTAAGATAGTAAAGGTATCCGACTACACTGGTTATCGACAACATTGTCGAATTTTTAAAAATTGTTATTTTCGTATACTTCAGACTTTAATCTTTCCAAAACAGTTTATCTTTTTTAGGAAAAGAGAGTTCTGACCTATCATCCAGGGTCACATATTTTTCCCAACTAAAATTTGTCTTCCATTTTCTCAAAGCTTTGATTTTCATTAAAATTCTCCACCTTTAACATGCTATCTCAAAACTAATAAAGGTATTCGCATAAAAATTTCAGCGTTTGTTTTAAATAATAGGGTTAATAAAATGAATTTATTGTTGGTGAAATACTTTTCAGTTTAGGATTTTAAAAGTTAGGTATTTTTAAAAAATTAAGGTGTGAATTTATGGAAAAAATGCTTATGTACATATGCTTTTACCCATGACTTCTTTGCTTCACAAAGTTTTTCTTAGATTTTGGATTATTAGATTTTAGAATTTAGAATTTTGGATTCTTTCTTAGATTTTTTTCATTCATCATTATATTCTATATCTTGTGTGCAAAGAAAAATAGAATTGCAGCATTATTATTTTGTGTAGAATGTTAATCGTTTTGGTTAAATTTCTTTACAATTTACTATTCATTTTCCTATTTCTCAAAATATATTATATTTCAAAATAATTTTGTCGTATTTATAGTATTTTGTGTTATTATTGGCAATACATCTAAAAACCATAATTATAAATATATATATTTTTAAATTTCCTTCGAATGCAGTCGGATACCGTAAATCTCGATTTTAAGCTTAAATGTCTGGACCCCGAAATCTGGGTCTGCAGTGAGAAATTTCTGTGATAATTTTACAACCACGCTTCAAGTAAGAAAAGTGCATTATTTTCATAAGTAATTTTGATACATTTGTATTTTTGTTATGTTTGTATCCACAGCATTGAAATTTGCAGGGTATCTATCTATTACAAAAATGTTTCGAATTCAATTTTTAATCAAGAATGTAATTTACTTCAGTTGCGGCTATTCATTTTCCATACAAAAAATGTAACTATTTGGTTTGAAAATGAGATTATTATAAGAATCAGATGGATGCAATAGCATTTTTTTTCTCCCTATTGATTATGCTTCTAAAATAAGATTTTTTCGCGATGTTTTAAAAAATTTCCAAGATTTTACCGAGTTTAATAGGGTTTTAAAAAATAATACTTACTGTTCGTCAACGGATTCTGAGATGGACACATTTCTACGATTCCATTTCCTTAAGGGATGAGACGCAGAACAATAAGTGCATTTTCGGTATTCCTTTTGAGCTTGGATTTCTCCCATTAGATTCATAAATGTAATCATCCTCAACTTTCATCTTTATTTACCTATATTTTAATGAAATAAACCCGTCCGAAAGCATGCGCAAGAGCGCAGAGGGTTTTGCCATCCGTTGTAAAACAGTAGGCTAATTTTCTATTTACCTTTTCCTCCCCATCCATTGTAACTAGATAGATACCCTGCCTTAAGGTCTTATCACTCGGCAAAATATCGTAAGCACTTTTTGTTAGTAAAAGTGGGTTCAGACGAGGCTTATTATTGTCTGCAAATGTTGCCTCTCTGCTGTTGTCCAGGCATTATCCTCGTGTGAACAGTTGAGACAACGTTTGTCCCGACGGGACAATCATTTTCCATTGTCCCTTTGTGGTCACGTGCTTTTCCGGAAGTAGGCGTGATCTTCTATTGCGTGCAATAATTAGCCTCGTCTGAACTCACCTTAAACGACAATGAAAGTGACGCCACTTTGAAATTTACACACAATTGATTGAATTTCGTTTGTAGATAATATTTCCGTCACTATAGTCGGCATTTTCAAACAGGTTATAAAAAAAAGTTGTCGATGACGAAAAACTTGCTTGACCTGTACTTGAGGGTAGAAACGGAAAATTGCTGACGAAAAGCGAGGCCGACATTTCGCCGTGTGATAAGGCCTTTTAGCTGTATATGTAATTTCTTTCTTGAGTGTTATACATTGTAACTGGAAGCGTTTTTTTGTGAAATTAGAATTATGATATGTGTTTTGTACAATTAATAATAAAGTAATTTTGAAATTAGAATTTTTGTTTACATTCTGTTTGAATTATTTTCCAACGCAGAGTAATGGATTATTTCAATCCCTCATATTTTCTGTAAGATGTTTTTTCACATATATATGAAGGTTAAGTAGTAAAAATCCTTTTAAGTCTCTTACATTTATAAAAGCTTGTATAGCTAGGGAAATAAAGTAACTATGTTGAATTTACAGACCGTAGAACCACTAGAAGCGAAATACAAAAATAAAGGAACTTGACCAAAAAGTCCAGTTAGAAAAATATGCACTTTATTATAGTGAAAATGCACCACGAAGTTCGTGAACAACAACACTGGAGATGTTTGTAATTAAAATTGTCTTTATTTTAATAAGAATTCATCTATTTTTTTTAAATGGTTGAATCTTTAGATTTTCCTCTTACGCAAGTAATTTTTTCAGTTTTTTATGATTAGTTATTTTTAATGTAACCATAAAGTTCGGGAACAGCAACACTGGAGATTTTTGTAATTAAAATTATAAACATGAAGATATTTAATTAAGTATTCATCTTTAATTAAAAGATGGTCGACTCCTTAGAGTCCCCTCTTACACAAGTAATTTTTTCAGTTTTTTGTTATTTTACCATAAAGTTCGTGAACAGCAACCCTGAAGATGTTTCTGATTCAAATTATAGATTTGAAGGTATTTAATTAAAAACTGGTTGACTCCTTAGAATCCCCTCTTACACAAGTAATTTTTTCAATTTTTTGTTATTTTTAATTTTACCATAAAGTTCGTGAACAGCAACACTGAAGATGTTTCTGATTAAAATTATAGATTTGAAGGTATTTAATTAAAAAATGGTTGACTCCGTAGAATCCCCTCTTACACAAGTAATTTTTTCAGTTTTTTTGTTATTTTTAATTTTACCATAAAGTTCCTGAACAGCAACACTGGAGATTTTTGTAATTAAAATTATAAATTTGAAGGTATTTAAATAAGTCTTCATCTTTAATTCAAAAATGCTGGACTCTTTAGTTATTTTTAATTAAATCATTGTTTTACTCGTAAAGACTATAGATAATATCAGAAACATCATTTTTTCCTTTTGAGAATGAAATTACTTTCAAGTCCCAGAAAGTTCATTTTAATAACATTCTTCTAATGAAATCCATGTTGTAAAACCAATAAAATAAGGAAAAGCCTTATAAGATAAATATAATTTATCAGTAAAAGAAGAGGAAAAAAAAAAAAAAAACCAGCGAAACAAAATGTATCGTGTATAAACATTTTTTTAATTGCTACCATTATAAATTTCTATCAAACTGTAAAATAAATAAATGTTAATTCATACAATATATATGTAGAGAGAGAGACATAGAAGAATTGAATATTTTGCCTTGCAATATCCCGTCTTCTCATGAAGTTTCATAGCTAAAGATAAGTCTAAGTTCCAGGGAAATCTATAGGGTTCATAATGGGAAGTCTATGTTATTGCAGCTACTCAAATTTCATTTTTTTTTTCTTGTGCTATTTGATTGAACTATTTCTATCACTTTGAAAATTGAACAGAAAATGGGCAAGGAGTTTAAAAAATTATTTTATTTAATAAATTAAATATTCATGCATCTTGACAAACTCGATTTAGAAATTCTTCAATACTTCGAAAAAAAGCCAGGTTAAGCTTCTCCCTTGAAAAATTGTTCATTTCACAATCCAGTACAATGTGTAACAGTCCAAAAACGGATTGCTGATTCACGTATTCCTTGAAATGATCAGGACTTTCAGACCAAAATTCCTTCAGATTCTCTACAAGCATAAAATCTGACGATACATTGTGCATAATTCTACGTAGAATGAACCAAAGTATTTCACAAAAACTTTCTTTGGAGATGTATGCCCACAAACGATTCACCACATTCATAAACACATGTTGGTAAGGCCAGGTCAAAACAGACTGAAGCACTTTGATTGGAGAATTTTCAAAAACTTCTTCTTGATCCCATTTATCCAGCCGAGACAAACAAAAAATCATAACTTCAGAACTAATATCAGGTTTCAGTGCTGTACTCAATAAATAATGACGCTGCTTTTCATGAGGCAACATCTGCATGACGTAATGTAGCATGTGAACATTATTTTCCAAAAGCGGCGTTTCTAAAATCCTGGGAGGTATTTTCGAATTCCGATATCCCTCCTCAAACATGTCAACCCAAAATTTTACTTGCGGATCGCATTCTAAATGTATCAGAGAAAAACAGTCCTCTGTTTCTTTCATCCTTTTCCACAGCCTCAAGCCAGAATCAATCAAACAATAATGACTTGCCAACAAAAACCGTTCTTTTACTCTTATGCCTTCATTTTCAATCAATGGTTTCACCGTCATCTTTTGATCAACTGTTCCATTAGATTCGAAGAAGATTTCAAAGTTTTTATTGGCGTATTTGGTCCAATCAGTCGAAAACATATAATAATTGTCCTTACATTTGATATATTCCGATAACATACTCATAATGCAATATTTCACCATCACTTGCAATTTAGGAGCCAATGGTAAATTTCGAATTTTCTTCATTCCCGTTCTTTCAATCGCATTGTACACATAAATATTTCCCCGCTCTTGGTAATATTTTTTTATTAATCCCTGCATCTGATGAGAATTCAGTATAGGAAGAGCTATCTGTACACAGGACATCATCTGAAGATTGGGCTCAAAGGTGATTCTCATGGCAAAATAATTATTGAAGGACCGTGGCAACCTAGTAGATACTATTTGATTCCAAATCAAAGGAAGTCTAGTTCTAGAGTCCTTTGTATACGTAGACTTGATGGACGTTAAAACTCGTTCAGTGTTAAATCTAAAAATTGATGCGAAGTGGAATAAGGTCAAGGTGTTTCCTGCATCATCCGGTAGGGTTTTGGAATAATCAAGTCCTACCACCACTAATTTTAATCAAGCAAGCTCGTCCTAAAAATAAAAAAAGAGAAGAAAAAAAAAAAGCTTTTAAAAGTGAAAATCTATTACATTTAGTTTTTCATTTAAGGTATACGACTACGTTCAAAAGAAAATTTTTGAAAAATTGGATTTTTTTAAAAAAACGATTTAAAACTAAGGTTTTTAGATGTATAGTCAATTATAATACAAAATACTACTCATACAAAAAATATGTGAAAAAAAATACAAGAATAATTTGAAAAAAAAATAAAAAAATGTTTTAAAATGTGCTACAAATTTTAATGAAATTTAACTAAAACGGCTAACACTCTAACGCAAAATTGTAATGCAGCAATCCTATTTTTCTTTGTACACAAGTTATCTATCTATACTTATAATAAAGCTCAATGTGTGTGCGTGTGTGTTGGCGCTCTACAGGTCAGACCGTTGGACCTACAGCTACCAAATTTGGTACATGTATACCTTGGAGGTTGGGAATGTGCACCTCGGAGCCTTTTTTTTTGAATTTTTAATTAGAATTTCAATTAATTAAAATTTAAGCGAAATTTCGACGTTTTTCCGCTATAACTTCCGAAAAAATTATTGCACAAACATGATTTTTATATCAATTTAAAGATAAAAAAATTAGCTTTCTAACGGTATCAGTTTTTTTTTTAATTTATAACGTAGGCTTCTATTTTTAACGAATTTTTAAAGAAATATTTTAACCATGTTTTTAGCACGTGACTGAATAAAATAAAAGAATGCCGGAAGTTCGAATAAAAAAAAAACTATCATCGCAAATCAAATCTAAAGAAATGCAACTTTCAGCACGTGACTGGATAAAATAAAAGAAATATAAAATGTGATATTTTCTACAAAAATAAATGCAAAGCAACGAATTCTATGATCGTTTGCAATATCTATATCATTAACTCAATAAATCATTAATTGAATAAATTATCTTTATTTATACAGGATTGAATTTATACAGGATATGCATTAAAATTCCTTTCCAATGGCCAATTTGTAAAATATTATTAATAGGCATATATATTGTTTAATACTATTAATTTGATCTAAATGAAGTAAATAATTACATTTTATGTAGTTGGAGTCAAACAATGCATTTATGAATAATGAGTTTTAGATTTCTTCATACTTTGCTCTGTGAGCCATATTTTACAAAATATTTTTTATTAATATTTTAAATAAAAGTTGCTACATCAATCAATCTTCTAAATCAATCATTAAAAATGGCTGATTTATAAAATTAAAAATATTATTAGGAAAACGCGTTCTTTTAGAACTTTCCGTCCATCATCTTAAAGAAAATAATTTCAGGCCAATCGATGCCCGGAGTTACTTCAAGGCTAATGAATATGTGATTTAATTGAAAATTTTAGAACCCATTACTCATTGCGAACCAGCTGGTCTCCAAAGGCGGTTAGTAGAATATAAAAATGAATGAAATGAACCAAAATCTAAGAAAATGTTTGAGATGCAAAGAAATTATGAGTAAAAATATACGTTTTATGCATTTTTTCCTCAAATTTACGACTTAATTTTTCTAGAAACACCCATAAAAGAAAATGTATTTCACCGACAATAATACTTTCGGTTCATTCTATTTTCCATATTATTTAAAACCCAAGCTGAAAATTTTTGAAAAATTCCTTTTTTAAAAACGATTTGAAATTATGATTTTTAGATGTATTGTCAATTATAATACAAAATACTATGAATATAAAAAATATTTGAAAAAAAAAATACAAAAAATATTTTAAAATGCGCTACAAATTTTAATGAAATTAAACTAAAACGGTTAACACTCTACGCGAAATTGTGATGCAGCAATTCTATTTTTCTTTGTACTTAAGTTATAGAATATAATGATGAATGAAATGAACCAAAATCTAAGAAAAATCTTCTGATGCAAAGAAGTTATGGGTAAAAAAAGTAAAGTATACATGCATTTTTTCCTTAAATTCATCAAATTAATTCTTCTAAAAACATCAATAAATGAAAAAGCATTCCTCCAACTATTATACTTTTGCCTCATTTCCTAGCCCACATTATTTAAAATTCACGCTGAAATGTTTATGCAAATACCTCTATTAGTTTTTGAGATATCATGTTAACGGTGGAGAATTTTTATGAAAATTAAAGTTTTGAGAAAAATGAAGTGAAAGACAAATCGTATCTAAAAGAAAATGTTTTTCTTAAAATTTCGATGGATGATAGGTCAGGTTTTCCCTTTGCTAGAAAAGATAAACTGTTTTGGGAAGCAGAAAGTCTGAACTACAAGAAAAACCAATTTTAAAAAGTTCTCCAATGTGGTCGATAACCGGTGTTTTTAACATAGTCGGATATCTAAAGTTGTTGTTGTGAAATGGATATTAAAGAATGACCTCTTATTGTTGAAGCATCGATTGCATGAAGGTCAGGATAGAACTAGATGAAATTTTTTAAATCATACTTCAGAAAAAGGTTACAAGATTAAGGGAAGTTTAAACGTTTGAAAAATATATTCTGATCGTATTTATAC
>JAPMOQ010023147.1:0-11705 GCA_026543055.1 Argiope trifasciata
TTTGTTAAGTAAAGGTAAGCTTATCTTTTTAAATTGATATCTTAAAATATAGTATTATCCCAATCTCCTAGGGTCCCTTTTTCATTAGGTATTTATATTTTTTCCTTTTTTTCCAAGCTGACAGAATAGTTTTATAAATAAATATCATGATAATATTAAAGTGGGAATGCCTTTGATGGGCATTCATGATATTCTTAAATATTCATTTGAAAGATCTTCGAATAGTGGATTCTCGTACCCTCTCTGCCTTAATGCATTTAAAAAATATAATATATTTAAATTATACGTATATTGTCTAAATATATCAGCACCTATTTTCCTGGGTATGTTCTTAAATTCTCGCCTTTATTGACTAACTGCTTTGTCGGGGATATTGGTTGTATTTCTGTTAAATTGTTTAAATACAGCTTCGTATTCACGATTCCATAAAAACGCCAATAATATTTTCAGAAGTTATCATGAAACAAAACAACTTTGAAATTCAAATTAATTTTTAATTAAAAGTTTCAAAAGAATCTACTTCGAGGTACACACTTTCGCTGTTCAAAATATACAAAATGGTTTTTTTTTTAATTGATGGTACTAAGAGACCACTGCAGCTCGAACTATCAGCCACAAAACCACCAAATTTTGTATGGGGAATATTAATTACATGGGAAAAAAGAATCCGCGAAAAAGATTTTTAGTTCGAAAGTTGCAGATAGAGAGAAATGGCGCTTTTGATCTAAATTTTAACTGCACGATAAAACTTTTAAAAGCTACAGTAGACAAATAAATGAATAACAAAGAATTAATTTTTCCCCAACTGTGCTTTATTCGGAAAATTAACTGCAATAAATGGTTACAAATTTAAAAAAGAAAGGAGATTCTATTCGATTTTCTTTTTTATTATTTGTTCTTTTGTTTTTATTCAGTAGAATTGCTTTCCCAGGAAAGACATCGGCTATTTTCAGTATGACCTCCATTTTCTTGGACTAAGCATTGCATTCTGTGCATCATACTTTGTACTACTGTTGAAGAACTAACATCCGGTTATCGGGCAAATTCACGTGTGCTGCAATAACCAGCAATGCTCGTCTGATTTCTTTCAACCATTGCAACATCTGTGATCATATCCTCGGATACCGGTTTTCATCCTCTATCATGCCGAGTTGCGAAAGAAGCTGTTTTTCCCCCCAATTTTTTTAAATCATTGCTTTCATTGTATTAATTAATAGAGATCCCTTTTTTTTTGTCGTGTCCATGAGAGTCGAAACTAAATATGTCCATGAATTTTGAAAATTTCTTTTGCGACTTGCTTGATGTTGTCTCCATACGGATCTATCATAGTTGGCAGTACACCAATCTTTCTCAGGCTGGCGCTCATAGCCGGACACTCGTGGATGTGAGTAGGCGTAAGCTGTGTATCAGGACAATGATCACAGCTTCTATAGATCTTCATGCCCTCTCCATCGATCTTCATACCCCTGTGGTGTCCGGTTCTCAGCCTAGTTATGGTTTTAATAGTAGATCTGTTCGCAGTTATTTCAGAGAAAAGATGTTTGGCCTGAATGGATTTTTCTCTAAGTTTATATCTGGCCACTGCATTCGCATCTTGAAGAGAAACATCAGAGCAGCTAGAGTTGAGGTTTCTGCTCTCCTTGGCCAATCTATCCGCAGTTTCATTTTCTTCTATATCAAAGTGTGCTGGAATCCACGGGAGGTCACATGTCTTGTTAATAATCTGAAGATCTTGAAGACAAGAGATGATTTCTTGGGTGTAAGAAGAATGTCCTTTTAGAATTGCTTGGAGGGCGGCCTTTGAGTCACAAAAGATTACTAGGCCCTTTGCCTGCTTGGAAGCGGGAAGGGCCTTATAGATATTAAGGGCCACCAGAGATCCTTTACATAAATAGTTTCGACTTCTAAATTCGGGAAGTGTGGACGCTGCATTGGATTGATTAAGATAAAAGAGCTTCACAAATAATGCACGCTGTGCTGAAGTGAGACTCACTTTGCAATTCAATTGATACTTAAAATGATTTTCAATAGCCAGCTTCCCTTTTATAACTTATAATATTGGTACTGGTGTAGACTTCTTAATGAGGATTTTGTATATTGTAATTATTCGCCCCGAAAATGATTATAAACGTTTAAATATCTTATTTTTAAAATGAATTAAGTACACTATCGAATACCTAATTTGATCAAATGAATTTCACCCATGTCATCATTTACTTTAAAAACTTCTTTCATACAAAGCAATGGACAAAATAATATTGAAAATACGAACAAACGGTTACATTTTCGAACGAAGAAAAATCATGATTAAAAATCTATAAAAAGTTTAAATTTGGGAATTTTCATACCTGTATATTTTGCTTAAGATTGTATTTAGCTTAAGGGAAAGCAATTGACTTGTTTTTGTAAAATGTTAACTAAAAGATTAAGATATTTCTCACTATTTCGATAATGTGAAACTGCCGTATCAGACAGAAAGTTCTGGCTTCCTTTTGACAGTGTAATCAGATTGCTGTGGTTGAATAACAACTTCTGTTATCGAGTACGGCACAATTCTATTATTGTAGTTTCGGAGGTCTAATCATTCAAATATTCTTTATATTCAGTCCAAATGACTGATTAATAATTACTTATGATAAACAAAATTGTAATAAATCAACTGTAAACATATTTTATAGGTAACGCAGGAGTATATATATTGGTCCTTTACAAGGTATTTAAAAATCAGCTGATACAGGACAAGATGATAATACGGCTGCAGGGGAGGAACTAGTAGCATGGTCCGTCAGCCTCGGTCCAAAGGACTCAAATTTCATTTAAGATCCCTCGTGTATGCAGTAGTGATATATGTTAAATCTGTTACCTAGACCAAATTTCTTGCCATTGGAGTGGTGTGGAGATTTTAAAAAGAGCGATTTCCCAGGTATTGCTCCCATAATCTGATAGTAGTTCACAATAATAAGGTCCACTCCAAGTATTCGTTGTATTTTCTTCCAAACGGGGCGGCAACATAACTGAAAGATAATAATAATGAATATTACATACAGTATAATACAATAATAATTGTAATATTTATCTGTTTGTTTTTTAATTTGGGAACAAAATTTAATTATTTTCCTCTTTTATAAATTTATTGATATTATTGACTATAGTATTGTATTGATATATTATTGATTGTATTAATATTATTGACTAAAAAAGGAAGGTAAGTGATCACTTTTTAAAAAAAATTAGTCCGAGAACTCGTTAGGAATTAATCAATAGTAAGTAAAAATCTTTGAGCATCATTAGAGTGAATGAATACCGAGGAATTGTTATATGGCCAATAATGATTGAATACCTGTAACAATTAATTTATTTTCTGAAATAAGAAGTGGGAGCATCATTCCCAAAGTGTTTATCTTGATTATATTGTATTTTCGAGCCCAATAATCCATTGAAATCTTATTTAGCCCCTGATTCGATATTTCATAATTTTGCTTTGCAAATATATTTTTTAAAATTAATTCTCAAATGTTATTGAATATTATGAATGTAAATGAATGCTATTGGTATACATACTTTGTGATAACAAAACTATTTTTTGGAATAATCAAATAACAGTTGACAAGCGCAAGTAAAAAAAAAAATTTGCTGGCGCGAAAAAAGAAAAAAAATTGTGAAATATTTTAGAAGGTTTCATTGATGATAGCATGGAATCAAATAGTTTTGCTCGCATGACAACAAATTGCAAGGAAAAGCACCTACGATTGACAAGCGATGATTCATGATCTGCCCCAACCTCATGGTTTAAGGTATCCGACTGGGTTCGGAGCCTTTTTTTCTAAATATGCTTTAAATGCTTATTATTATTTTAGGTTTAGTTTGAATATGTAAAAGAATAATGAAAAATATTCAAAAATAAAAAATATTTTTATAAAATTTTGAAAAAAAAGGGAAAATTGTAGTGAAAAAACTGAAAAATTAACTGTTACGCCAACAGTCGTAGAGAAAAAAATTACAAGTAGATGTTAAAAATATTTTGGGAGAGCATTATAATAACCAATATGCATGCTTTGAACTAAAATCTTTTAAATATGTGGAATGTATGCTGAGATAAGGCTAAAACAATCATACAAACAAGAATTTTTTGAAAAAAATGAGCTTAATTTGTCTATGAATATCTGTAAAATGCCTAAAACTGCATTTATATTTTAATTTTTAGTTCAGAGCATTAAAAATATTGTATAAAGCAATTCTACAAAATTTCATAAGAATATATTCAAAACATATTGAGATATTGTGTTTACGGTAATGCAAAAAGTGCAAAAATTTAATTCTCCAGAAAATGCGTTTAAAGTTTTTATTTTGAAAAAAAGCAAAATTATTATCTTTCAATAAATCTAAAACTCTCCTGATTTATAAGTTGGACCTTCTTTATATCATCCTTCACAAATTTATTCTTTCTAGATGCTCTTCTTTTTTTTCTGGACAGTTTTACATATGCTGAAAGAATGTCGTATTGAATCTGCTACTCTGTTATTCTCAAAGTTGATGAAACCTTTCACTTGTTCTGGTTCAATAGGCACTCTTAATTTTTCAAAAACTGGTAATAAACCAGTGTATTCATAAATTTAAATTAAAACGGCAATATATGTGCCTAAACGAAGAGTTTGCAGTTCAACAAATGTTTCTTTGGGCACAACATTCCACAGTACATCGTTAAAACTTTCATTACAATACTGTGTTTTTCCATACAGGCATTTCTACAATAATTTTTGGTCACACTGTTCAATATATGCTCCTTTTATTATATTTAGAATGGTAGGTGATAGGTCTGGTTTCTTTTCTTGAAGTCCTATGCCTGAAAATTTGGCTCTCTGAAACTTACACCAACTACTTGGTCCTTCAGGGCAATAGCGATGCATAGGATTATTGGAGCGTTTTTCTTAGAACGTTTAGATCTCGTTTACGGCATACTGGAACCAGAAACAGATTTAGAATATAGCAAAAAAGTGAGTTGAAGTTGAAAAAATCTCTAAATAATTCACTTGAGAATTATTCAATAACGTGGAGAAAATAAACAAACAGAACTTCAGTACAAAACATTTGTTGCCAATTTTATTGAGACAAATTTTAAAATAATCCCTACTTATTCTAATTATCAGGTATAAAAGCTATAAAATAATTAATTTAGTCATTCTTAACATCGAAATACCTTGACAAATCATGATATTTACATCAACTTCCTGTTTCCAAATGCTATTTCCGGTTTGACTTTTGTCACACTAAGCTAACTTAAAATGGCCTTAACTTTATTTCTAAAGAAGGTAAAACAAAAAATAAGACAAATTTGGAAAGCTTAAAGAACAGGCTTAAATATTATGAATTAAAAAAAATTTCGTTAGTTTTGTCAAATTTGACGCTTTTTACCCAGTCGGATACCTTAAGCTAAAAAGTAATTTTTTGGATGTTTATCGATCACCATTAGGGTCCCAAGCCTTACCATAATGCGGCTTCAAATCGAGCATCACAGATGAGTAACCTCATTGAGATAACGCCCCTTAGATATATAGGTGGTGTTGATTCAAGTCGAGTTTTCATAGATTTTCATTCGCTACACTAGCAGAATCGGATAACATTTGAGAGTATCTTAAGCAAAACAAATTTTCAATCCCTACTTACCACATTCTAAATTTCCAAAGCCGATATCTTTTAATCGATTTTAATTTCACATCTAAAAGGCATTTTTTATGTCGCTCTTAATACGAAGACATTTCATTGAGGGTTATTTTTAAAAGAATTAATTCCTTCAGGCCATAAATAAAGAATTTTGAAGTAATTTTAAACAAAATTATCTGAAAAACTGTAAAATCTTTAAATATATACCAAATATTCAAAATTTGTCAAAGCTGTTGAATTATAAAATGCTCGGCCATAAATGACTATTCGTCCATTAGGATTGAAAAGATACAACAGTTCCTAAAGTTATTTCAAAGAGATGACTTTTTTTTTTATCGAATTTCCATACTTTATCATTCTGAGAATTCTAAGAATAGCGGAAATGAAAAGATGGAAAATAACATAAATTAAAAATTAGATTAAATAATGAATCAAAAAGCAAGAGAAATGAAAGTCGAGGCAATCTTCCCAAGATTCAATAAAACAACCCTCTCATATGAATTTAGAGGAATGAGAGCTGCAAAAACGAACAGAGCAGGATTGACTGATTGTTTCTCGTTAGTTATTTACGAGTTTCGGCTTCGATTCTTGTTACATCGCTAGAGACTCATTGGTTCATGGACTATTAATTTTTCTTTTGTTAGAGGTTCTCTTCTAAAGAGTTATTCCTCGATGAAAAATGTTATTCAGGCGAAAAATTTTATGAGGGATCATTTATTATTAGGAATTATTATATAAAAAAGCGATGACTGTTCTAGATTAATAATTGCATCTAATTTAATATTTGCCTTTAAACGAAGATTATTCAACAGATTTGGTAAAGGTGAAAATGCACGTGGGGTGGAGAAGGTTCACATGGATACTAAGGATTCACATGATGATGTGTCCGTGTTAACACGGAAAGGAGATGCAGCAGTTTCCGAGGGTAAAGACCACTGAGCACCCGAAGGCAGAAGTCTGATTTCTAGCTCAAATGAAGCTAACACACACACATTCGCTTGCACAACCCCCATTTTACAGGGGGCTCATTCACACATCTTACAGATAGAACATGAAGGAAGAACAACCATGTCCGAACAAGATCTCGAGTCAGTGAGGCCAAGATCACGGGGAAGACCGTTAATAAATTATATAAACAAGTCTGCTAGAAATTTATAGCAATACGCTTCAAGTGCAACAAATTGCACATTTAGCTCTCTGATTTCAAGTTTATGTTTTTAGTAGTCATAACTTCTAAAAAATTGCAATTTATCGATAATTATTTTTTATAGAATTACTAAATTCTGAGCTAAAGAATCATCCTGGTTACCTACTGTCAAAAAAATTAAAAGAAATGTGATTCTGCAAAAAAAAAAAAAAAAAAAAAAACCCTTAAAAAGAAACAAAATTTAGCTTATAATACTCTAAAATTTTCATTTTACTATGGTCTAATACATGGCACTTGTATATCAAATAAAAACACACAATTAGGTTATTTTGAAAATATCTCATACATATTTATAAGTCTTGAGATCCCTATGCATCTGCCTATTTGATAGCACGATTTTGAATAGCATCAGCAATATCACACTAGTCAGTTAATGACTCCAATTGATACACTTCATTGTGCGAACTACAAAAAAGTTACTCTGCCCCATCCGAAGACATTTGTATTAATCTGAATGACCAGAAAAATGCTCCAACATTGGCAGGAATTATAGTTCAATCCATAGAGCTGATATATAAATGGAGGGAGCTAGTAGCTTGTTTCCTGTCACAAAAAGTGAACCCAAAATGAGTCATGTGACTTTAGAAAAATCTGGGAGTAAGAACACCTTTTTGGCGCCATATCGCAAATGTTGGCATACTCAAAAACTGCAGCGCAACATTTTGCTTCCCGGCAATGGGTCCAGTCGGTTTTCATTTCCGGTTAAACCGACCGGAAATCCAATAAAAATAAATCCTATTTAATTTCCTAAACAGTTTATATATATATAAACACACAATTACTAATCGGTCAATAATGTTTATGGAAACACATGTATTGGCGAGAAAAAATCCCGCCAAGCTTGTGGCCAAGAGCTTGCAACACATTCGAGATTAAAATAAAGCAAGTAGCAAAATATAACGCAGTTACATCAGTTTAAATGAAGCTTAGTAACATGTTAAATAAATTCAATACAATAACTAAGCCAAACTATGAAATATTATTGAGTTATAACACCAAAATCACTGAGTGATCGATGTTAGGAAATTTTAAATTGACTTAAAATGGATATAAACAGAATATGTTGACTGTAAATACCTATGAAATGATAAAGGACTATCCTTAGAAGCTTTTTCTTTGCATTCAATTGCACAACAAAAAGTAACCATGGCTTAAATAAGTTTTAAATTCCAACAGTTAAAAGCGGGAAAAAATCTGCCATTGAAATATAATGGGGAACGGAGAATGTGGTTACAGCTAACACAAATTCTGCCCCATAGTCACGTGTTTTGATCTTGTCCTACACGAAAGTAGTGTTGCACTCCCTCTATCAGTATCTCAGCTCTATGGTTCAATCCCGAGAACCATCACCGGCCCCGATATAACTTCTCCTATAGGAGGCGCGTTGCTTCATTGGTAAAAGGGCTGCCAACCCCACACCATTTCTGTATAAATCAGAAGTAATGTGGGCATGGCCGAAATAGAATGGAAAGACCAGACACCATGCCGGAACTTCTCCTCGCTCTCAGATGCTCCTCAGGAGTATGTTTCATCCTGAAAATATGGCAGTTCTTATACATATATGAGATCTTAAGAAATGTTGGTAACATATAATTGCATTCCAACATGATTTCAGTCCCTAATAGCCATATAAAAGTTCAAGTATAAAACACCTCTACGCTTGTTTTATGTAATACGAATTCAATAAAAATGACAATAAAGATCAATACATTATTTTGGTTTCTGAAATTCAAGCAAATTTATGTCTATTTTCTTCGAGTTAATTTTTTTTTAAATTATTTGATTATTTCAAAAATGCTTTAGGTTTGGAATATATCAATTTTATTTATTCAAGAATTAAAGATAATTTTTTTAATTGTTAATTGCTTTGTCTCACTACATGAATTTAAAATCGATTTTGTTTTCCGGGACAACAGAATAAATACTAAATGCTGTATGAAGACAGAATTCAACAATATCAAATAATATTGCATTTATTGAAATTAAAATAAATTCCTATTAGCTTTTTTAACCTGTTAACCGGAAAATGAAATATTTTTCTGGAGAAATGAGTTGAATATAAGTTAATTACTCGGTTAATCTATATCTATACTTATAATAAAGCTCAATGTGTGTGTGTGTGTGTGTTGGCGCTCTACCGGCCAGACCGTTGGACCTACAGTTGCCAAATTTGGTACGTGTATACCTTGGAGGTCCGGACTGTGCACCTCAGAGCCCGTTTTTCGAATTTTTAATTAAAATTTGAATTAATTAAAATTTAAGCGAAATTTCGACGTTTTTCCGCTATAACTTCCGAAAATATGATCGCATAAACATGATTTTTACATCAATTTAAAGATAAAAAAATAGCCTTCTAAGGGTATCAGTGTTTTAATGTAAAACTCAAGCTTCTATTTTTAACGAATTTTTAAAGAAATATTTTAACCATGTTTTTTGAGCACGTGACTGGATAAAATAAAAGAATGCCGGAAGTTCAAATAAAAAAAATTATCATCGCAAAATAAATCAACAGAAATGCAACTTTCAGCTCGTGACTGGATAAAATAAAATAAATATAAAATGTGATATTTTCTTAAAAAAATAAATGCAAAGCAAAGGTTTCTACAATGGTTTGCAATATCTATATCATTAACTCAATAAATCTTCTTTGTTTACGGTAAACGTGATTGAATTTAGACAGGATATGCATTGAATTCCCGACTTAATGGCATATTTATGTAATCGTTTGCAATATCTGTATCATCAATTTAATACTTTTTTTCCCTTTCTCGCTTTCTTTAAAAAACACATTTAATATTTTGGCAACATCATCGAATTTTTTTTTAATATTTTGGGAGCATAACCGATGGTTAAAACTGACTGATTTATAAAATTAAAGAATATTATTAGGAAAAGGTGTACTTTTATAACTTTTCGTCCATCATCTTAAAGAAAATATTAATCAATGCCCGGAATTACTTCAAATCTAATGAATATGTGATTTAATTGAAAATTTCAGAACGCTTTAATCATGGTGAACCAGCTGGTCGCCAAAGGCGGCTAGTAATTTAATAGAACTAGATCTCATGCAGTTTTATTCTATTAGAAATATTCATGAACTCGACAGACTCAGAGCATCTATGGTTATAAAAATAATGCAACTCTAATATCTATCAAAATTTGATGTTCCAAAATGTCTATCTGAGATAATCATGGCTGGCTCTTAAATTAAGAATTAGAGATTTTTTTGGAATTAAATACAACCAACTCTCTCTGATAATCAAACTCTCAAAACAGAACTCTCTTATCAGCAAAAGTAGTGAAAATCTTCTATTCATACATTTTCTTTTACAGTGTCAAACTTTAATCAGTCACTTTCACCTGGGAATTCGTTGACTAAACATTTTTACAAAGCATTTCTTGAATTAATTAAGTAGATAACGTGGAATCGGATCAGGAAAGAAGAAGATATTTTTTGAATGTAGTTAATATGGGCTAAATTGAGCTAAAATTAATTCAGTTTAAGTTCACTTTTTAAATTATTTTTTGTGCAGTAATATCGTCGAAAGTTATCGAAAAGTAATTTATTTTTTATAAATTAAAATTTTAAAATTAAATTGCAAAAACCGAAGCAAACATTGACACGTTCTCCTTTATTATTAACTAGCCGCCTTTGGCGACCAGCTGGTTCACCATGTGTAAAGGGTTCTAAAATTTTCAATTAAATCCCATATTCATTAGCCTTGAAGTAATTCCGGGCATTGATTGACCTGAAATTAATATTTTCTTTAAGATGATGGACGGAAAGTTCTAAAAGTACACCTTTTCCTAATAATATTCTTTAATTTTTATGAATCAGTCAGTTTTAATCATCGGTTATTCTTCCAAAATATTAAAAAAAAATTTCGATGATGTTGCCAAAATAGAAATAGAAGTTCCTTACAATGACAATTTATAAATACGGTAAGTTTTTGTTTTAACTGAATTCTAGTGTATTGAAAAATAAAATAAATAAATAAATGCAAAAGAGCAAATTGCAATTTTACGGATATTTAATTTATATCAAGATATTAATAATGCAAATTTATGGATAAAACAGCTGAGTTGGGAGGCAGGGGAGGAGTTCTAACAATATTTGTATCCTTTTCTAGAATGAATACCAAATCACAGATTAGTTCAAAAATATGTTTGATTAGAGATAAAATAGTCAATAATAGTTTTAAATCGTATCTTATCGTTAAAAATGTAAATGCCCTTTTTTCGATCCATGACCATTGGCTCTTAAAAGATAAGAATTACTCATTTGGTCATTTGTATATGATAAGGAAAGGGTAATAAACAGATACGGATTAGTAAAATATATTATATATATATTTTAAGAAGAATAATTCTAAATAAGGATAAAAAAAATTCTGCAGACCTACTTTACATTTAAGGCCATTCTTTACCAAATTTTATTCTCTTTCGTTATACTAAGAAATAGAAGTTCCTTACAATGACAATTTATAAATACGGTAAGTTTTTGTTTCAACTGAATTCTAGTGTATTGCAAAATAAAATAAATAAATAAATGCAAAAGAGCAAATTGCAATTTTACGGATATTTAATTTATATCAAGATATTAATAATGCAAATTTATGGATAAAAAAGCTGAGTGGGGAGGCAGGGGAGGAGTTCTAACAATATTTGTATCCTTTTCTAGAATGAATACCAAATAACAGATTAGTTCAAAAATATGTTTGATTAGAGATAAAATAGTCGATAATAGTTTTAAATCTTATCTTATCGTTAAAAATGTAAATGCTTTTTTTTCGATCCATGACCATTGGTTCTTAAAAGATAAGAATTACTCATTTGA